>JAQGBY010008178.1:0-10940 GCA_034698785.1 Mycogona germanica
ACAAGGTGCAACGCAAACTTTCCTACAATTCCATTGAAATTGGAACATCTAGCCACTTTCCATTTGGAAAAATCTGCGTTTAGAAAAAGGAATGCCTGGGCCCGGCCAGCATCTAATTAAGTTTAATTTAAGCAGAACTCGCAATTTATTATCCAACGTCAGCCAAGCGAAACCGACATCACAGCGTCGCCGCCATTTTCCCCTCACCCCCTGGTAATGTGTACGTGGCCAACACCGGTCCACAGCAGCACCACCAGCAACAACAAAAAAAATTCATCTCTGCAAAAGTAGAAAGAGGTCACGTGATTTTCATATATACTCTTTTTTTTATCTCACGACTCGGGCCGCGCCTCCGAAAAAGGGTGCGCATAGCTCAGGCGAAGAAGGGATTGCGCGAGAGCCGAAAACCGCGGCCATCATCGCATCTCTCCTCGCCACCCCACACCACCACCACCACCCCTCAATCCTAATCTTCCACCCACTCACCCCTTATTCACACGCACACAGAAATATATACACAGAGATCATTGGCCTAGTAGTAGTAGTAGTGCGCTCACGCCGAAATGGCTCCTCCAACGCTCCACGCGCGCTCCCATCACGACGCCATTCGCTAGCACGCGTTTTCTCTCGCTGAGCGTAAAGGAGCGACTGGCGAGCGCTCCCCCGTTTTCACTATAAGGTCAATGCGCCGCATCTCACTCTCTCTCTCTCGCGCGCGCAACACGCGGTCGAAAAACGAAATACATGTACGTGAGAGAGAGTCAAGGGGAGGCACGGGAGAGAAAGTTGTTTGGCGCCGTTGGGACGGCCGCCATCGCTGAGCCTAACACTTCGCTGCCGAGCTTCGATGCTCGTAATTGCGATGAATAGTTGGCGTTCCAATCCGACGTCATGTTGTTGTTCTGCTATTATTTACGGACGAGTCTTGGCCTTTCTCTCGTCGAGGTGGGTCTCACCGGTCTTACGGGTCTTAGTGTGAGATCCACACGATGGAACGTGATGTGGCGTGGAGCGCCCCAAACGGGCGATCCATTGCCAAGTATTTAGCAACGTGTTACTGTCATGTGGGGGGGGGGTGTATGTATGTTATATTATGAAGTAGGTGAACTAATTTTGTCCACCACCCTCATCTATGTATGCGGAATCCATTCGGGTCGAGTGAGCGAGTCCAAACTCGTGTAACGTGTGATGCAAAACATCACACTCATACACACACGACCCAGTGATCTTTTGACTCGGGACTCGTCATTCCCGGGCAAAAATGGCCGCCCTCCCATCAAAAAGCACAACGTTCAGAGGTCGATATGATATAACACTGCTGCATTAATAGTTGGGGTGACATTTTTGACTCGTCAGGAGAGAGCATAGAAATAGAGCAAGTCGTTAAATGAAGATAGTCGGAAATAGTATTTATTAAAAAATATACTTATTTCGATTTTTATCATTTGTATAATATATTATCAAAAAGTAGCATGACTAGTTCGATCGTGTTTCCTCACCCAATGGATTGCAATCTTTGGTATGGCCAACAATTGAACACAAATGTTTAAATAAATATCTACATGCGGTGAGAATCACTTGATGACAATTGGGAGAGGCTTCGCATTATTAATATTCGGATATATTGTTTATTTTAACCTAAGGCCTTTGTTTGCGACCCTCTTTTGAGATCATTTCCTCCAACCCAACACCCCCTAATCCTCCTATAGAGAAGACATTGTCCTTTTGTTGGCAATAATAATGAGCACCGACCAATGTGCATCTCACGAGATTCGAGATAAAAGCGCAACAAATCGATTGTTCGTTCACCAGAGAAAATGAGTGGCATCGCAAATCGGAAGAACGGCCACGGTTCAACGCAACCAAAAGTGGAGGACAACAAAAAATCAAGTGAATGAAAGAACCGTCATGTCCCAATGAATCAAAAGTTGGACTTCTTGGTATTTTATATATTGGGATTTTTTTTGTTTTTTTTTAGATCAAACGTTCCAGGACTCTTGACTACCATCTTCCAAGTTATCCAATTTTCCGAACGACATATTTTAAAGATGGTGGACACTCGCAAACGCCTACACCCCCAAGAACCCAAAGTGATGGAGTTACGTCAGGGATGGGTGACGGTCGCAAATACTCGCAACGCTCACACACACATACTATTCATCAATCCTGGCAAGGTCTTCCAGCGTGTGACGCTTGACCCCCCGAACACTACTGCAGCAAGTCGCTTCCTCCACCCCCAACCTCCCATCCACAACATTCTTACTCCGTGCAAGCATGGTGAGATTAGATGGAGTTCCCCGTGAGGACCTCGGTGGGGGTGGCTGATTCGACACCATGCACCCCCAACGCAAAGTTTAAAGACCTCTCTAAGGCCTAACAGCAGCCGTGGCCTGCACGAAACAACTGTTGAACAAGTTGCGTTTTTTTTATATCGCCGGCATCAGGAGAGATGTATTTTCCCTGGCCTCGTGAGGGAAAACACAACACAATTTCTGTAGGAGGCATCTAAGATGTTACCACTTCAAAATATCCTTTTTCATGACCCTATTTTTTACGCACTATTTATAAAGTATACGTAATTGGCTACCAGCTCACTGTAATCGAGAAGGACTTCCTATATATATATTTCCACCCCGGCTGCTTATCGGCTGAATTGTATAAACAAAATTGTGAGTCATTCTACGACCAAGTATCTACAGAGCTAGTTTTCGATCGGGTTGGTGTATTTTTATCCCCCACCAGAAAAGTGTTTATGTCGCACAAACAACTCTTTGCCACCTGAAGCTGAGTGAGGGTCTCTCACGCCACGCTGCATCTTCGATGAGTGGGTTGCGCCAACTTCCGACGACTGCCGCGAGAGGGAACATTCCTCCACCGATCGTGTTCTCAATGACCCGGGCGGACATCTTTGAGACAAAGTGTTTTTCAGGAGGCACATTTTGGTATTTCAAATTTGATTCTCAAAATCAGATTACGTCATCTGCGCATGCGCACAAAACATAATGAGTGGAATTGGGGATTGTGCACATGCGCAGATGAAGTGATTTGGTTTTGAGAATCAGATTTGAAAGACCAAAATGTGGGGCCAGGGCACTTCATAGTTTTGTACTCAATTTAGAATTAACGCGAACGCTGTCACACATCATGGGATTGATTTATTCATTCGTCCAAAATGGAGTTTATTCCAAATTGTGGAATTTGGCAATTGTTTTCAAAGTCAAGCAAAACTGCAAAATCAACTAAGGTGACGCTTATTCTGTACTAAATTGGAAGAAAAAATTCTTCAGACGTGCGTAAAGAGTTTCTCTATGGATTCTGTGCTTTAACCTTTCTGGGTTTGCGACCCTAAATAGACTCAAAAGATTTTGTGAAAGTTCGAAAAGCTGGGAAAGGTTCGTTTGGAAGGAATTTTGTCAATAAAATATTTAATGTAGCGCGATCATTAATATTTTATTGCTGTCACATTGGAACGACGAATGTTTATAGGGCACACCTGTTCGTATCCCATTCTTGCAGCCAACAGCACGATGAAATAATATGAATTTGTGTTCGGCCAAATTACCCAGGGGCGTCGCGCGCGGTATATTTACGACGCGCGCTGACCTGACCTTAGAACCTCAACGTCGAGATGACGGCAATTTCAGGCGTGATTAAGGGTCTTGATTCACCGGTAAATCTAAACGCGCGGGGGTGGACGGGTATAACTCAGACCCCGTGTACGAAAGCGAGCTCCCAACGCGCCCACGCAATAATGTGGACACTCCGATTGCCGAACAGCTAGGGGAAAACACGACTTTTTAGTTCTATTTTTGAGACAATCCCATTTACACCGAAAATAGTGCACGCGAAAACTTTTAACACAAATCAAGTAGACATTTCTCGTTTAATGGAAAGTGTTCTGGAACACGCCGAGATAGATATTATTTTTAAGAAGAATTCCTTCTCTATTTTCTCGTTTTCGAATTTCGAATTTCTAGTTTCTCGTTTAGTCTTTCCTTCGATCTCAGGAGGCGACAAAAGGTAAGTGATGAGGCAATGGAGCGTAATTACCAACTGCAGCGCAAGACAGAGGTACAACATACAAGTTATGTTAAGTAAAAATATTACGTTGGGTGGATAGATAATAAATGTGATGTGACGTCAAGTCATTCTAACATATGGCGACAAAAAGGTGTTGTGAAATTTCAGAAAATGAACCAATATTTTTTATGTCGACACATTTTGTTGGTCCAAACTTAAATTCTATTTCGATATAATAACTCCACCGACGACTCCAACAAAAATTGAAAACCCGCGAATCAAAAGTAATGACTGTTTCGTGTTTTGCTCACTCCAGCAATTTAAATAGCAATCAGCGAAACAATAGGACTGTTTAATCGGTGTTTAATTCACAATGAACGTCAAGTTATATAGTCTGCCGTGCATGTGCCATAACACTTAACGGTTTAGATTAAACATTTTACGATCTTACGATCGAGCCCCAGAAGGGTGGCTTGGTGGTGGTCGGGTGATACGACCGGGGGGCTGAAGGATGAGGTGAGGGTGAGGATTGGTGGTGGTGGTGGTGGTGGTGGTGGTGGGGGAGTGGAGTGTAGTGGATGGGAGGGGGTGGCGAAAGGGACAGCCAGCAGCGCCGGGGCATTGTTATTCCAATACGCGGGAGGTTTATGGGGTGGCGTATGGGAGAGAGGAGGGGGGGGGGAGGGGTTGAGGGCGAGCCTGCAGGCAAGCTCACCAGAGAGCGCGCGCGCTGCACGACAAACGGCAGCTGGCCCGTTGTATTATCATGGCGAGAGCCGCCGCAGAAAATCACGCCCCGGCTTCCAATTTAAAACGACGACGATGACTTCGATGGCGTGTGCCATCGCGGCCTCTTTTGGGAAAAGTGTAGCGCGGAGGTTCCGAAACTCGGGGAGCGACGACCCATTAGAACATTTCGGGATAATAAAAAAACACCAACGTTTGTCTCGCACGGACACACCCAACCGGTATTACACCCGAACTTTTCAAGAGAGCTTCGATGTTTATTTTTAGTTCAATAACTGAGTTTCATTTTTATTTTTAAATATTGAACAGGCCACATTCATATTTTGACGCACCCCCATTCGAAACAGAGATGAGGCCAGAAAAAGAACCTACATTTTTCCCGCTTCAAACAGGATGCAGGACTATGGGATCGATCAGCTGGATTTGTATTTTGCATTTGAAACTTGGAATCTCGGTGATTCATCCCTCCTGTTGAACAAACACCACTCGCCAAAACACCCCTCTGCCCCCACTGGGTAACGTCACAATTATTTGCAACAACGCATTATTCATCATTCAAGATACGGTCTGGTGTGTGATTTTAGAACTTGGTCGCATCACCTCAGCCAATCAATTCGCTGGATGTACGTCAACAACAAACTGTTAATTAATTATGTTGCAGACACGCGAGGAGGATCAATGAACCAAACCATTTCACGTAAAATCGTCTCTCCTGTTCGAAATACAACCCTATTTCATCAATTTCGGTCGACGTTGGTTGACCCTCTTTACCCTTAGGTATCCTTGAATTGCTTATGACATCAACGGCCATGAAAGTTAAAATCTATTAAAATATCATAACTTAGCAGAAGCTTTTTAATTACACTGACTGTTGAGAGCATTTGTTGAAAATAAACCACACATCGAATGAATTGAATTGAAAATGGATTAAATGTTGTAGTAATTTAAAAAGAAATTGTAACGTAAGTTGAGTTTGCAATTAATTAGTGATTGCATCCATGTTTTAATAAATACATGGATTAATCGAAAAGCATCTTTTTTAATGTGCGCAATAGAATTTTTTAACTTTCGACGGAGATATTTCAGGGCACCTAAAATTTTTCTCTCAGATAACGTTCGCTTAATTTAGACATTTTTCATCAAAATCAACAAACATTCTTAATTGTCTTTTAGTCGTACCTGTGATATTTGGTTGAACGGTCATTCTGGAGCCTGATCCACCGGGCGCCGCGGCCGTCTGACTATTTCCGGCAGGGAGCGGTGACGACGCTTGGAAAGACGATGACGATGACGCCGACGCGTCCGACGACAGAGATGACTCAGCATCGGTCGACTCCGATCCGACGACCGCACCGGCAGACGACAACGCCTCCGCCTCCGCCTGCAGGGGGCCGGCCGCAGCGGCCACGACCAGAGTGTCACCGTCGATTCGCGCGAGAATCTCGCGGGTCAACGCTGCCGCCGCGTCGGCAGCCGAACGCCGCGACGACGGCATCGGGGCGGGAGTAGTCGTTGCGGTGGCGGTTGTTGCGGTAGTCTCCTCCCATGCCAGGCGACCGGGCAGTGGCGTTCCCGTCTGGAAATTGAAATTCCAGCGTCGGTTCTCCTCCTGGGTGATGGCCGTCCACTGCTCGTCCAGGAACCGTCGCTGCTCCTGACGGTCAGTCGGTCCGAACAGACTGCAGCAGACGCGGGAGGCGCGGCCCCTCCCCGTCGTCGCCCTGTCCCCGCCGTCCTCCGACGCCGCAGCCGACGCCGCGTCGTGTCCGTCGTGATTGTTGCCCTGGCCGAAAGCACGGCGCATGATACTGGCGAAGACGGGATTGTTGCTGGAGTTGACCATGGTCACGTTACCGCCACTGATCATCGCGAGCCGGTGTTAAAAAATTGGAAGTCTGGAGTCCGGGGGGTGAAGAGAAACGCCCCGCAAAATGTCGACGTTGGTGCAAAATCGAATTTCTCTCGCTCACCCAATATTAGTAGATTCGTTGGGTAAAAATATCCACTGGTGTAACCGCCCGCGACCACTCCAAAAAAAAAAATAGAATTAATGAAAATAAATAAATGTCGAGATGTATTCCCCACAAGCCGCCACACTGCAATACACACAGACGCGCGCGCCACGTAGCGATTTAAAAATTCTGGCTTTTTAAAAATGGTTTCCTCCACAACTTTGACTGAGTGAGTGTGTGTGGAATTATGAAAACGCGCGCACCGTCGGAGCTCTGGTAGACGACTGGTCTCGAACGACACTCGCGCGTCGGCACTGCCGGGCGCCATTGCGCTCGGCCGACCAACTGGCGCCGCGATTGGTGGCCGCTGGAGCGGGGCGCGCGTTCCGATTGGTGGGCCGCTGCCCGCGTCAGCGTGGCTCCACCCACCACGCGTTCCCCAAGCACGTGACCCGTGCTCTAGGTTCTAGCGGCAAGCAGGGGTGGGTTGAGATGGAGGGGGTGTTAAGACGCTAGTGTGGAGGGGGATGGAGGGGGGGGGGGTCAAAAGTAGGCGGATGGAGTTGGTGGGGGAAGAGAAGAGGTGAGGTTTAAATGCGAGCGAGTGGTCTCCGTGTTTTTGCCGTTTCGGTTGTTTTTTTTCTCGGGTGGACGGGCTGTGGCCACGGCATGAGATGTGTGTATGTATGTAGCCCCGGCAGCGATATCTGCTGAGGTAGCCAGGGCCCTCCTACTGTTAGGAGCGCCCCCTGCCGGGCTCTGACCAGCACATTAAACGCATTGATTCTGAAATATAGTTTTTCTACGTGCTCATGGTGATTGTGATCGTGGCCAGGTGTTTCTCATCGAGGTGTTGTTCTTGGCCCTACCGTAACCTACTGTTTGTGTAAAATTTCATTTTTGTTTCCTCCCCTGAAGAGATTCCCCGAACAGGAGGCTTCACCGCTGCTTTAGTTAGCAAAGAGGTTGCGCATGTTTGTTGATTGTGGAAGTCAAAATTCAAAGTCGAATTGCTCCGAACATTTTAGAAAATTGTCATTTAAAATTTTTGAAAACAACCGAACTGGCCGAACTGATCGCGCGACATCTGGTGGTGATATGGTGAATATTGTGTGAGAATGCAGTTCTTGTGAAAAACATATGTTTGAAATGTAGATAATTAGAGAAGATCAATTCGTAGTTGGGGGGGGGGGGAACCCCACTAAAAGTGCAGCCATTTTATTACAACATAATTTTTAAATCGTCTTAGTAACAGGATAATTTAAGAGTACATGTACTGGCATTTCATCAAAAATGGGTCAAACAATATTATAACTTATACATTAGTGACGGTCCGATCGTCTGAACAAGTCATAATGTTGCCGCATACGGAATAAGCGACAAATAACTACATGCACATTCCAAGCAGAATATTTTTAAATAGTGCAACTCCTGTTCTCAATGTACAGCTGATCACCTTACTAATTGTGGCGGCTTTGAGCAGACCACGCCAACAGCGACCCCAAGACAATAGATCGTTAAACCATATAAGCCGCAGGCCACTCGAGTTCTATTGGTATCGCTCAAGTACACCCAGGAATCCAGAATTTGAAACCGAATTTAACGGACACCAATTTTCACGCCACCTGCTGCTCACTATAAACATGACCATTCACACTCAGTGCACACAGTACAGTGAAAATAATATATTTATAAGTTACAGGTTCGCAAAATTTATTGTAGATTCTCTTGGTAGCAATTATTCATAATTGTCAAGAATACATTGACATTCGATAAAGTGCAACTGTAATTGATTCATTATTAAAAAAAAAACACAATCAAATTTGAGTTAGTAGGAATCTACAGTTGAAGTCTGGATACGATGCGATGGTTTTCTTAAGTTCAATTCAGACCAACACGAGCACAAAATTAAGAAGACAAAATGCATCGTCAAAACTGTTTTATTATTATTAAAAATTATTTTTAATTTCAAATTACAATAGCACAAGCAACCGAGAAGAAACTCAACATGAGAAGAAACAATATAATTAAAAAGTGTTTGCTATTTTTCAAGTTTCGCTGTACTCAAGACTTCCGAAGAAGATTCACCATTTTGAAGTTGTCCCGTGTGGTGGTGGTGCACGTACTGTCACTTTTATTTTTTTCTCCGCACCTATTCACGATAAAAAGAGAATAAAATTAATTGTTATGCATGTTACCAGTTAAACATGCAAACTACACACGTACGGCCTCTATACGAGTGCGTTTGTATTCAATCCAGGTCGGGCTAATTATTTTCGTGCATATCTTGTTGGACGAAACGATTTACACATTACTGAGATAATAATGATTTAACCTCCTGCCAACCAGTTTTAAATCATGGATGCCAAACGATCTCATCGCGATTAGGCATGCACGATGAATAATAAGAAAAAACTGGCGTTACCAGTACTACCGAGTTTACATAATGTGAATTGTTTACTAATCAGATACTCGTAATCCCGAGACCCCAGGTGAGCATATATGAAACAAATTTTACCATGACACGTCTACGAAGTATGCAGAAATCTTTTCAATTAACACAACCAAAACTAACTGTGATATTCAGAAATATTTTACGAAATGTTGATACAATTTCAATTCATCCATCAACGGATGTAAAGATGAACCCGTCATTTAAAAAAAAACTTGTTCGATCTTCAAGACTCCAAGAGTCTTTGAGAAATCAACGATTTTTTTAATATACTTCAACGGCTGGTTTATTCATTTTTTTTAAAAAGGTACAATCAAAAAGTACCTGTCGTGAATTTTTTGGGCCCTCATGTCGATATATCGATGTTTAAGAGCCTAACATTCTAAAGAACTAAAACATAGTTTGACTCAATTACGACCAGTACCTTAAGGTACAATAAAGTAATCACTATATCGCCTGCGGTTATAAAATACAAATAAAGAAAATAAAAGTACAAAACACTTCGAGAGCAACAAAATCAAACAACTTTGAAATCAGCTAATTCCGTTACACATAAAAAAAATTATACAAATAATAGATTTGACAAGTTTATATAAGATCATGTTTGTAGACATATTCGAGTAAACGTTGATAATAGATTTGCTTAACAGTGAGCACATTGCACATTTTAAATAATGCAAAGGTGCCCATTTGTATATGTTGCTCTTTACTAATAAAGCTAAAAAATCGAACTATTGTATTTTGTAGTGTTTGGGGCTAAAATTATGAAATTATTAATTTTGGGAAGGGCAAATGAATAAAAGATTTGTCGTCTAAAAGCCAATGGGAGAGTACAACGCACACGAAACATGTGGGCAATAGATGTACATAATTTCGATATTAATTTAATTAAATTTTGATTAAAGTGGTTACAGGGACACACAAGTAACGGTGATGGCTACAATCTAGTTTCGGTGACGTATCGACAAGTGAAATCCCGCCAATATTGAGACGCCTTCCCTATGACCCACCACGCCTGGGACGCCATCCTCGTCGGACCATTGTTATCGATCCTCGCCTCTCTCATCGACACTCTCACTAACAGTCATCCGAGTACACAAGCGACGCCTTCGTCTCCGTTGTCAACTTATCAATGTTGTGGACGCAATTAGAAGTCAAAATCAACAACGTCATAAATAATAACGATTTTGTTTATCGCCGAGAAGCGAGCCTCCTTGTAACCTTGAAGGCACGTCAGGACCTCACCATCGGTCCGGTGTGAGAAAGCCAAAAATGGCAGTGTTTTTCGACCAAGTGCTCCGAAGCCTGCGCTGCAAGCCTATTCTTGTTCCTGCAAATTCTTGCAAGATAAAACCAAGAGATTGCGGTCGAATTTACCGTCCATCACCAATTACGAATTTAAAAAAAACGAAAATAAAAATAAAAACTTTTAAACAAAAACATATCTTCAGGTGACGACGAACGTGGACGATCGTCGAGAAAAAACAAGCCATCATTGATCTCAAAGATGCATACAGCACTACAATGAGCGTATTGATTCCAAACTCATCATTTAAATATTTAAAAAAATTCTAGAGCGTTCGGTCACCCAATATGACATTATTTTTACACTAGTAAACTGTATATCTGCACAGCATTAGTCTGCTACGGAGCGTCCGCTACCATATGAATTTTTGATGCAAAACAGACCACCTCGGTTCAAAGTTCAACTGACACCAGTACTGCCGTTACTGAAGTCGATCTAAATCAAACGCCATTAACGGAATCGA
>JAQGBY010008179.1:0-10939 GCA_034698785.1 Mycogona germanica
CCTTTATTAACAATGCCCCTACATAGGTTGTGACGTGGCAAACCTAGTAGAAGGTAATGATTCGCATTCCTTTAACAGTAACAGTCGGATTTTAGTTCTAGTTTTATCCTAGCAAGAAGGCTAGCTTCTCTATGTTTAACCAATCATCTGACTCGGCGTGCTTCGGCACCATTCTATTTGATAAATTGTTCACTGCATCAGCGCCATTAAACAGTCAAAACGATTGTCTTATATAAAGAAAGAAACATTTGAAGAGATGTTGCTGCTGAAAGACTCGCAAACGCCCAACATTTAGCAAATCGGTGATTGTGTCTATTGATGTTTCAGAACTGGAATTAAACCAGGTTTTTTTTTTTTTTTAATTCACTGAAGTGACGGATCACAACAGGAAGATTCTGTACCCCTCCCAGAGCTTAGGCCCTATGTGAGAGGCACATTTTCACCAGTACCCCGAGCCAAAGCCCATGCCGGGAATCGAACCCGGGACCGCCGAACCGCAGTCCGTCATAAACCAACTGCGCCACGATTCAACCCGGAGCTTACATAAGATCGATGGAAAATATTACAGGGATGAACAATTGGCCAATAAACATGCTATAAATCAGGTTTTTTCATTTTTCAACAATTTCCACAAAGCCTGCTCACCGTGCTCGAGAAACAGTTGCAACAAAAGCAAGGGGAAACGCCACAGTTCATCGAACCCAACCACTGGTCACCAAACAGTCCGAACTTGAATCCAAATACAAAATTTGTGGAGTTCTCCAGGAAAAGGTTTACAAATTTCAGATTACCAATATCAAAGACTTGAAACTATGAATTAAGAAAACTTAAATCTATCAACGAATAATTGATTTGTCATTCAAAGAATAGTGGTGGAGTGGCGGCTCCCGGCATCTCCAGCTGCAGCAGAGATGATGGCCACCGGCTTCTTCATAGTGTCATTCATCTGGGACGTCAGCACCGGCCGTCTCGCCCATCTCCACCATCGAGTTGTCCTCTGGTTCCATAGGGCCTGCGTCTGGCAATCAGGAGTGGTCAAACATGACAGAGGACTCTGGCAGTGATGCCCTCAATGAGTCAGACTGCCTGCCTCTGCCACTGGACACAAGTGACGACAAAGAGTACCAGTCTGGCCAGGGTTTTGTGGTTCCTTGCTGCATAAATTAGTTGTCTAGTTAGGCCTACATAAATCAGTGTTCTTGCAAAACAGACAATCTATAGCTAGCTGGCAGTGGCCAGCCTCATCAGTTTCAACAGTTTTCAAATTTCTTTTTCTCCTGCACCGGGCTCAACTGATTTCTAGTAGATTCAAGAGTTTAGAGCTTACTTTCATCATCCTTACATGCTTCTGGAGTTTGTCGGCTGAAGGTGAAACACAAGGTACTATGATCCATGTGTTATTGGGTTGGGCTTTTTACACGAAGGGGCATTAGCTTAAACCAAACCCACTGATTTTAGAATGGCAAAAGCCGCAGAGGACTGTTCCTTGCTTTTTGGGACAATTTTCAGGAAAGATGCCTCTTCATAAAGTTAGGATCTGCGTCCCATGTGCTTTAATACACCTTTACTGCATTTTCATCCCCAGATTCAGAGCTCCATCTTCGGTTTCACATCTTCATCTTCAACATCAAGACAACATTCGAATATCTAACAACAGTTTTTATTTTGCCAAGAATTCATCTTAGGTTTAGCATCCTCAACTTACACATTATTGTTAGGCCTAAATATTTTGGCTTCTCTCTAGTTACAAATACAGAGAGCCTTAATATTTTTCTAGCATTTAGTAAGAAATAGGGTTAAATTATTTAGGAAATTTCTTAAATAAATTTTGTAAATTTTTGCTTTATCTATGGTTCAGCATTAAATTAAATATTTCAATTATTAAATTTTTTGTAGATTTCTAAATTCTAAATTTCATCAATTTAATTATTTTTGGATTTATTTTTGAACTTTTTTAAATTTTCGAATTTTGGTTTCATTGAAGACAGCCACTTAGCTCTGAAACCAATAAATAATTTAATTGAGGTTTGGGAGTGAAAAACCCGACAACAATAAAAATTATTTCTACACTTCTATAGATTTAATACTGCGAATATATTAATTAGAAAAATTGAGAAATGATGCTGGACTCATCCAAAAGAACTGGCGATGAACGTGAGACAATTAAACCATGAACAGCAAAATTTAATGGGTCAGCATTCTAATAAGCACATGTATCACAAAGGTTTTGAAATTAAAATGGTTAGTAAAAAATTGCATAATTTCCAGTCCAATAATGATATCATGTTCATATACATGTTTACTGATAAAGGGGGTGCGATAGTCTTAATCCACAAAGAATTGTACAATGAAAAGTTGGTAGCCACATTTTCTGATCCAGCAGAATTCAAAGTCACTAAATTCAAAATCAATCAGATACACACTGACTATAAGGCTTTCTTTTGTATATTTGAATGTCTCACAAAATTGCCACACTCATAAAACATGTAGTTGGGGATGCTACATTGATGATTGTTTGGTAATAATTGACATCGATGAAATTGATAATTTCTCAAATGCTCTCCAAAACATCCAACCAGGGATCCTTTTCACTCAAGAGCGTATGACTAATGGCATGATCCCTTTACTGGACATATTATTGATATTAGATGACTTTGGCAACATACAGGAATAACAGTGTACAGGAAACCTATGTCTATCATCAATCCTCCTAACCTCAGCTCATACAGTGGATCATTGTACATAAATAATGCTATATACAATGTCATCATATGATGCTACAGGACATGTTCTACTGATATTTTAAGAGATATCGAATTGCATTTTATATTCCAAACATTCCTGATGAAATCCGGTTGCAAACCGAGACATATCATAGCAATTTTCGAGAAAGCTAGGAGGATACACTACCGACACAATCTCGAATATTTTCAAAAGATAGACCACCCAATTATAAAATCGGTCCCCCTAATTACCACAATGTTAACATGAACATTCTTAACAAAAAGAAATCACAGTATAGCTCGATAACTGAATTTTTGAAAATCTCCCCCCAAAAACATACCTCTTTTCCATTGCTAGACAACCCCGCCCTATTTAAAATTGTCAAATAGATTTTCGCACCCTTCAACATCCATCTTGTATTCCACTGTTCCAAACGAACTACTTTGTAAAGACGTATGAAACGAGAACAGATGACTTCGCCCCAGTTCGTGCATAGGCAAATCAACACACGAATGGCAGAGCCGGTAGTCAGCTCTCCTCTTGAGAGGGGCTGGAAATTGCTGAGTGAAATGACGAGTGCACATGGAGCTCCTCAACACAGTTTTGATGACAAAATTTTCAAAAAGTAAGAGGGGTCACTCCACGAACATTTTCATGAACAATTAAAATAGACTTTACCTCAAAGGTGTAATTTAAATTGGCCAGAAAACTGCTTTGCCAACAAAATGATTTGTTTCCTTAAAAAGTAAAGAAAGAATTTCAACATGCATAATGTGTCGATTTTTGCTATGTTCTGAAATTTATGTTATCCAAGATGGGCGAATCTGACGATCCGGCAGTTGCCAGGTCACGTACGGTTGAAATATCAATTACGGACGGTTGGTATTTTTGTTGTGAATGGCCATTTTTGGTTCCCTTTCTGTGCATGCTCTGTTTTTCCCCATTTTGCATCAATGTTGCCACCAGATGGTGACGGTGACCGCATAATCATGAGACAAACACAATTGGAAAAGACATGAAAATGCGCTTCCGATGGTGTCAGACCCATGACTAGGGGATTCGTTGGAGAGAGGCATAAAATCACCGAAGGTCAGCATCAGATGCCATATGACGCTGCCAACAGGAATGCAGTTTTGCAGCATCAGGTATGTTATGACACTGCCGGTTAAAGGGTTAATAAATAAGAAACAGAAGTTTGACAAAAAAAATCGTGTAGTTGGATTTATGTAAAATTTAGATTAACGTGAATGTGAATTTAAGCCAAATGGATACTAAACTTTACAGGATCTCAGCACCACAATAATTTATAAACAGCTCTGGTGAACCTTTTAGAAGGTGTTGAGATTATTTCAACTTTAATGTTTTAAAATTAGAGATAAACCAAAAATGAAACCAATGAATGCCAATCTTGAAGAAATATAAAAATACAAAAGGAAACCAAAATGAAAAAATGATTATTCTCCATATAACTTCTTTCAGATTATAGGGACTTGCTTCAGATGTGGGAGAAGTTCCTCCTTCAGAAGATGAATCTTTGTTTCACACTAAATATGTAAGCTGTAACAATCTGTAGATTGCTACGATTCTAGCCAACTAAAAGAAAAGGACATATAGGGAGGACAACACAGGCCTATATACTTGCAAATTGCCCTACTACAGCTTGGCAATTTTATTTCTGGGCAACAGTTTATGTTGAAATCCGGATGGAACTGGCCACTGCCAGCTAGTTGAAATTAAAATTATGGTGACAGGAACACTAGTATTACGCGGGCCTAACTACTCAGCTAAATAAGTTTAAGAGACCGGCAAGTAAAATAAAGAACAGCTTTTATTTTAGACCGCCAGTACGAGCAGAACGACTGCACTCGACAATGACGTCACGTAGTGTGATAAATACATGAGAGCAACTCAGCTATTTATATGCATGGTGCTGCATCACCACGCTCACTAGAGCAAGGTGACACAACACTACACACAACCAATCAGCTGCTTGCTGGTCGCCACTGAGTCGACCCTTGAACCCAGTGGCAACCGAGCGAGCAGAAAACCACTCGGAGGTGAATATTCCTCCAACAGTTTATAAGGCATTTTTAAGCAGCAAACAGAGCAACAGATTTGAGACACAAATATTCAGTTTACCGGTTGTCGATCAAGTTGTTTTTGGAGTGTTGCACTTTGTTCTTACACAAGCACTTGTAGCACAGTCACAACACTGGTTCACTTAGTCCGGTTTGTCACACTGCAGATAGTCTCATCATCTGCTGCTTTATTTTGGGGAGCAATCCACTATGTCATTCATTGTTTGAAGAACTGGGGATGGACATCACCGTCAGTTGAAGCTGATAACTGCTGAATTGCAAATGTTCATATCTGGTGCAAATTTATTCCATCCAGGAATAATCTCTGTTGCTAAATGTTCTGCTTAATTTTCTGAAGAGTTTGGTGTATCAATTGTCCAAATAGGTCAAAGAGAACTGAAGAAAACTTATTTTTGCTTTTGAAATGATAAACTGTTTTTTGTATAGCGAATTTTTTTTTCATTTTTGGAGATGTTTAACACACATTAGTGGAGCTCACCAGTAAAACAAGGTGACAGTGCTGTGGTCAAGTTGAGAGTGACCCAGATACACTGGTTGCTTTTCTGGAGCTTGACTCTTTGCACCATCTAGTGGCCAAAACGTTAACCAGCACATAATTGCCCTGGTATTAGTGTCTGGCACAAAATGTCACACTCTGCCTTTTTGAGAAGGAGGAGGAAGGGTGTGTTCGCCCTAACAAATGCAGCCTTACACATAAATAAATGAAAAGAAATAAAGGGATTTTAAGTATTTAACCCTTTAAGCACCACTGTCATGTATATGCGACCACACAATTCCGCATACCACGGTCACGGCGCATTTACGCGCCATCACTTTTCAAAAAATGTGTGGCAAAAATCTACCCAGCACAGAGAAATGTAAGGCACATGATTGGATAGAGCGAAAAATGTAGATAAGGAAAACCGTGCACATTAGCAGTACCAGTTGCGCCATCTAGTTTTTGCTGCCAAAGACAAAAATGTGGGAGAGGGCATTTCCCAATGGATTCTCAATGTTTCAAAAAGGCAATTTTTGCAAATGGCATCTCTCATGAAAGCAAAGTCGTGCAAGCGTCCAGCAAGTGCTGGAATGTCTAAAACTGTGCCGGATTCAAGTGAAAGTGATGATGATAGTGATGGGAGTGCCAGGTACAAGCTGGATGAATCCACCAGCAGTGAAACATCATTAGAATTGCCGGATTTCGATGATGACCAGGACAGTGACAGTGCACATGTGATGTTTGGTGGGTGCTGGCTCCCTGCCATTGCTGCCATTTCTGTTCCAAGGGGTACCGGGTCCCAGCTCCAGCATTATGGATACCTTCAATGCTGGATCGGACCCCCTGAACTTGTTCAAAGTGTTTGTGGATGCAGAAATGGTGCGGGAAATAATGCTACAAACCAAAAAGCATACTGGCCAACAGTTGGCCAGCTCTGTCCTACCACCAAGGTCACACCTCAGGAGCTGGACAGACATGGAGGTAGATGACTTCTGGATCTGGCTGGCCCTTGTCATCCAGCAGGGGGTGGTCCAGAAGCCAACCATCCCCATGTACTGGTCCACAAGTGAACTGGTGGACACCCCCTTCTTCTGGTGCTACATGTCAGTGCACCAGTTCAGCCTGATCACAAAGTTCCTGCACTTTGTGGACAATGTCACCATCCAGCAGGATGAGAAGACCCACCCCTGCTGGAAGCTGCACAAGATCTGGCCAGTGTACCAAAATATGCTGGAGAAGTTCAGGTCAGCATACACTCCAGAAAGAGAAATCTCAATTAATGAAAGCCTGCTCCTGCACAAGGGCAATCTTGGCTGGAAGCAGTTCATGCAACTGAAAAACACCCAGTTCAGAATCAAACTGTACATGCTGTGTGAGGCCAGCACAGGATATGTCTGGACATCAATCATCTACACCAGGAAAGGCATGGCGCTCGGTGACAAGTACTGCAACCAGCCACAGACTGTCCAGGTGGTGCTGACTGCTGGATCCGCTGCTGGACAAGGGGTACTGCCTGATGACCAACAATTACTACATGTTCCCTACTTGTCTGATCTGCTTCTGAAAAGGATGACAGACTCCTATGCATCATCCAGAGCAACAGGAAAGACCTGCCACCTGGACTGAAGACCACCAAACTCAAGCAGGGTGAGATAGTGGCCTTCCAGCAGGGCAAGCTGCTGGCCTAAAGTGGCAGGACAAGAAGGACATCCACCTCCTGTGTAGTGGCCATGACTGCACCTTCCAGGAGGTGCAGTCTTGAGGAAAGTTGCTGTCAAAGCCCAAAATTGTTCTGGCTTACAGTTCAGCAACAATGGGTTCAGCAACAATGGGTGGAGTGAACAAGGCTGACCAGCGTCTCACCTACTATGACAGCATCCGGAAGAGGAGCAGGGCCTTCTACAAGATCTTCCAGCACCTCATTGACCAGGCCATCTTCAACTCCTTCATCCTGCAAAAAAAAGCTGGGTGGCCCGGCCAAAATGCTACTTGATTTCTGCCAGCAGCTTGTCAAATCGATAATCCTGGCACACTATAAGAGTAAGATCCAGCAAGTCAGCCGCTGGTCATCCAGCGATGGTCCAGCATGTCTGGTGGAGCGGCACACTATAAGAGTAAGATCCAGCAAGTCAGCCACCGGTCATCCAGTGATGGTCCAGCATGTCTGGGTGGAGCGGCACTTTCCCAAGCATATTCTGGCAACCAAGTACAGGGCAAATGCTATGAGAAAATGTGTGGTGTGCTGCTACAAGGTGGACAAGAAGGGAAAGAAGATCCAGAAGGAATCTCAATATTATTGTGAATCCTGCAATGTCAGATTGTGTGTCACCCCGTGCTTCTGGATCTACCATACACAGCTGAACTTCTGACCAGGTAGGAAGAAAATTTTGTCACCTTTCCAAATCACTACCTGTCACCTCTCTCAGACTTCTGGTTCGGAAGTTATGATTTTTTTTCTCGACATACCCATTAATTCGAAAACCAGGTGACTTTGGGGTGTGGGTATGCGAAAATCCATGTGACACTTAAAAGGGTTAATCTTTAAACTATTTTCTAAAAGAATTGACTGTAAAGTCTGTATTCCCTGTTTTAGATGTTCGGGCAAATTGGTATAATTTTGTAGACTTGAAGCTTCAGACAGAAAAGAAGAGATAAAAGGTAGAGAATTTCTACTGTTAGTATTAATTGTACTGTGTAGTTAAAATTGGAACAATCGTGCAATATTTGAAGAATTATAGAGGTAAAAGGTGTAACACTGGACACGATGACAAAGAAATCGGCTACAAGATCATTAATTAAACAGAAGTTAAAAAACAAAAGTGTACTAATGATGCTTCAAAATTTACAGCAACAATTACACATAGACACAACTACAATAATTACCCACTGTATAAAAATGTGCACATACGCAGTAATGACTGCGTCATGGACAAAAAATAAATAATAACAGTACGGTTAAGTCAGTAGCCTACTTTTCCTTGGTCTGAATTTTGCTTGAATACTGCAGTTCCAATTGGAATCCTCACCATGTGGGGCTTGTAGGGGAAATTGAAATGGTTCAACGAAGACCTGCAAGATTTGTTAACTGTAGATTTGGAAGAACTGACATGCCATGACTGTGACATGGCTGTGAAGCGTCACATACATGTAAGTGAGAAAAAATTATCTAAAATTAAGATTTGATTATTCTTTCACTTTTGATTCTGCATAATTAAGGATCACAAGACACATAAAATCTCTTTCTATAGGGATCAATCCAAATTTATATCTTCTTCATAAACACATTTTACTATGGCAAAGAAGTATGATAATTTGCAACTCTTTAAAGCAATTTAAAACAAACAAATCATTCAATTCAAATTGACTCCACAAATTTCAATATCAGATCCATCAAACCCAAAATCCCTTTTATCAAATTGTTTGGGGTGCGACCCCTTCTTACTAGTACTGCATTCGATGAAACTCTGTTGAATACTTGATATGAGTGGAACAAAGAGATCTTCCCATCTCTTGATATGGGGAAACACGTTGATCCCTCGCGAATGCACCACCGTTATTTTCCCTAACGAATAACACCACCTTGAGGATTAATGGTAGTGCTCAAGGACTGCTTCTGGAGATCTGGTGGACATTCTGCTCATAGAACAAAACTGGCGAATTCTGTCTTCATTCACTCCCAGTAGATTGTCTGAATCGGCGACTTCTTCTTCCTGGCTTATCATCGCCAAAATTATTTGCCTGAGTAGATACGCGAATATCCTTGTTACAGGTTTGTTCAGGCAATCTTAACCAAACGATTTCAAGGTGATTCCATGGTAGAAGTTCATAAGAAATCTCCGATGGAAAAATTTACCAATTTTGAGTTCATCGTAGTAGATTGAAGGAGTTCACCCACACCTTTCAATTTGAGTTTACCAAAGTTTCACTTTTGAAATTAATTATTTTCTTGAATCAAATTTATGGCTTCAATGGTATAATACACATTTCTGAATTAAAATCGTCGTACAAATGAATTGACTTCTTCATCTCCCATGGAGACCAACCAAGCGTGGTGAAAATGATCGGAGAAGTGACCCCGAGCTTGGCGCGATAATCGCCGACCAAGACTCGGGCTCTGACCTCCAGCGCCACCCCTACTGCCCATTGGCTATTGTCAGGGTGCGCTGTCATTGGTCCGGGAGGGGGAAGGAAGAAGAAGGATAGATTCTAGAATCTAGATCTTACAGACATGCTGTCAAATTGGGATGGGAGACACTGGAAGATCGTAGAAGGGAGATCAGGTTAAGGTTGCTGGTCAGAATTCTAAAGGGGGATTGTAATGTTGATATCAGGGAATTTAGGTGCCCAGCTCCTAGTAGAAGTAGAAGGGGCCACACTAGAATGGTGAATGAGCTCCAATGTACATCTGCATCGTGATTACAATGTATCGCTGAAATCCAAATGTTGAACATAATTATTTCTTGAATGACAAGAAAAGCAATTACTGCTAATAAATGACATAATTTGCTTCTCCAATCTTATATATATATAAAGTTAGTTGTGTGACATGTCAACATTATGACATTCTGACATGCACAGTGTGTTTAAACATAAGAGCAACTGACAGGGAAAACAAATAGGAGATTGAGAAATGTGGCAACTGGTAAGTTGGGAAAAATAGAGCAGTGGCTCGGATGCAATACTAATTTTTTTTTAATATATTTTTTATTTTTATAAATTTGAGCAAATAAATCCAGCTCAAAATGTCACAAACTTAAATAATTCAATAAAGTATCCAAAACTCAAACTAAAATAAAAAATTCAAGAACTAAATGTCATGGGAGGTGGCCAGGACAGAAGTTGTTTATGGTGAAGATTAAGGGCAAGAATAGTGGTGTCTGGACCAGCTGAAGCTGGCATTTTTGCAACTGACTAGGTCTTGTTACAGTATCCAGTTGCAGCAGAGAGAGGCCAATGGCAGAAGGGGCTGCCTCTATGATTTGACCGGTGTATCGTTTGTAGTTTGCTGATGACTCCTGGGCAGTTGTCAGGGGGAGTGTTGGGGCGGCTGGAGCCTCCCAGTAGTGATGAGGGAGGGGGGTTAAACTGTCACAGTAGGCTGTCCCACCAACTGACTGTCAACTCCGCTCACAAAAATCATGATCATAAATTTCTGCAGCACTGCAACAAATCTGTCTTCTTTTAACTGCTTCTCACGGAAGAGGACCCTGATGTCGTCATTGGATCTCAAACATGGCTTGAAGAAGGAGAATCCAACCACATCTTTCCTCCCCAATACACTGTGTCACGTCAGGACAGACCCACCGAGGTAGTGGGGTCCTCATTGCAATTAAATGATCTCTAGGCAGCTACCCTGTCACCGTTCCCCAACTGGGCATAGAAATCTGCGCCAGCATCATCCCTCACCCGCATGGCAACATTGGATATGTGTCCTGCTATAGGACCGAGGGGGTGACCTTCTGTCTGTCTCCTCTGCAATCCGACAGAGCAAACTCCCACTAACCAGACTCATCATAGCAGGCAACTTCAATCTTCCATCTCTTAGGTGGGATGACACTCATTCTCATCATCCAACTCCTGACTCCTCCTCCAACAGCATGTCCCTATTCATGGATGAATTCCACCTCTCCCAGCTGGT
>JAQGBY010008180.1:0-10939 GCA_034698785.1 Mycogona germanica
CGAGACCTCTGGAATTTTTCGGGCGAGAGAAATTCCTACGCACGCCTTCCTTCGGAATGGAAGTAAAGCCGTGAGACACGGCTGTGCCTGTACGATGTCAGGTACACGTTAAAAATCCCTACATAGATAGCTTATACTAAGTCTGGGCTAGGCAAAATTACAAGGTCGCCTCCTGGAGGGTTTTAGGGCGAACACGCTGATGGACCTCCTTAACAAATATTTCAGATACAGTTGATTCGAATTTTTTTTTAACTGGTCACGCACGAACAGGGACAAATTCACGCCAACCTGTGCGGCTCTTGACAACATTTGCCAGACGTGGATTTATTTAGTCCTGTTCTAAACCAGTGTGGAAGAATCCCTCCCCCCCTCCAAATGCATCGAACCGACTGATGCTCTGTGGAGCAGAAAATGGTGCATTCGATAGAAGCTATTTACTAAACATGAATTGCAAATGTATTCACAAATAATGGCGTGGTAGGTAGTGCGAGTGCACAACTTTTCTCTTCAAACACATTTTCATGATCGTGATTTCAATGAACTCTAGAACTAACATTTTAAAGGGGTCCCTTATCTTGCTGAACTATCTGTAGATGGAATTGAGAGATCCAAACGAAACAATTCTAATATTATAATCGAGAACATGAACTTGCTGGATTGTCGGTCCAGTGCGCTATCCAGGGATCCGGTGTTCAAGTCCCGGTCTGTTCGAAAGTCTGTATTTTTCGCAATTACCAGTTCAATTAAAAATAGTAAAATATTATAAGCAGACGAATCCGCCACTCGTGTTCGACTCTTTCGTTCGGTCTGTCCCGAAGTTAATGTTCTCGATTAAAATTCACACATAAAAAAATCTTTCTCTAATATAATAGACATGTAAGAGAGATTTTTAAAAAACATGTAAACTGTGCATGTACAAAACTTCTATTGGATCTAACGTGCAATCGAGAAACTTGGCAACATTAATTTTGAAATCGTTACGGAATAAAAAATATTCTTATACCTGCTTAAACGGCGCAATATTTCGAAAAAAACCTCTGTTTTTCGGATAGGTGACACAAAAAATCATTATCTTTTAAAAATATATATTCGTCATTTTAAAGGAATTGACTTAAAAGGGGGTGAAACTAAAAATATATTTTTTTATTCCATAATAAATAGCATTAGAAAGATTTATTAATTACTAAAATAAGTTTTGTGACGTTTGTTTTGCAACTGTTTACGTTTTGGAGTATCAATTTTTAAAAAAATTAATTGAACGGCAGGATGTGGGTTTTTTGAAAATCTATTGACCGGTTAAAGGGTTAAAATAATTTTTTGCATTTAGAATTACAACTCTGAAGTGTTACAGTCAGAAAGTTACAGTGAAACAACGAAAGGAATGATATTTGTAAGATTCTCGTAGACTGACCACGCCACACCCAGTCGTAATCCGGGAAAATAATTTGAATAATTTATGATTTAGATCATCCACTACTTACTTTCTTTAAAAAAGCTTGGAAATTTACGTTAACAATAACGGGGAATTTATTTTAAAATTTAACTTCCGCCTCACGCATTCGCGTATGGCGCTATATATCTTAATGTTGCGCAGTGGGCGTTGTTTTTATACTCTTAGTTTGTTGTAAACGTCAACTTTGTTTTTAAGGCAACGCATGTTTTCACCGTGAAGGATTCAAACAGAATATCAATAATCTAAAGTCAGGGACAGGTGTGGTCATTTATTCGGTAGAGGAGCAAAGTACAATTCCAGTATTTAATTATGTTTAAATAAAATGGTGCCGAAGCACGCAGAGTCGGATATTTGGAAAATGTTTAGTTTAATTTTAATGTTTTCATAACTTTTCTGCCACTTGGACGGTTACTCCACTGATGTGTGGAGCCAACAACTGAAAAACCACCGCTCATACGAGATATATTAAAAATCAGAAGGCACAATTTCGACGGCGATGGGGCCGACCTTTCTAATGTCAATTTCGAAGTTTTTAATATTAAATAAATGAAAAAATGTCTAGAACAAGTAGCTCTACCTGTACTTGGCGTGATTCCACTGAACCACTGAGTGCCCTCTGGCTTCGAAACAAGGGGGGGACTAAAAAAAGCCCAACGCACCACAAACTCTATTACAGACAACAAGTGTCAACAGGATACCATCACATCACTCTGTATCAAAACAGAATGGAAAAGGCCCTTCCCAATAGGGTTTCGGTTGTTTTCTTTGGATAGTACTAGCAGCAACCCGTGGGCGCGTTGCTCTGACATTGCTTCTGGGCCCCCGGAGGCAACCTCGCGTGCGTTTGTAAATACATTACGGCGTAGGTAGGCGTAGTAGGCACAACACCAACATGCACAAATGACCCAATCCCGAATTTGGAAGTCGGTTTGGCGAACGGTGAAGGTCAGACCGCAGATTTAGGACTCACCCCGCCCAGAATTTCCTCCCCAGTCCCCCCACCTACCACTCGCCAATCCGCCTACACACACCGACATGCATAGCAACTGTATTCATGCATTTAAGCGTAAACAGTGATGTCACACACCACCTCTATCGTTGTTCTTTATACCAGACAATTTGATGAGCGTTACGAAATTATACGACTCGTAGCCAAGTTGGTATTGCGACTGACCGTTGCGCGGCGGGGTGCGGGGTTCGATTCCAGGCGCGGGATCTCAATAGTTTCGATCCCGGGGTACTGGTGAAAATGTGCCCCCTCACATAGTGACTAAGCACCATGAGGGGTATAGAAAATCCTCTAGTGATATTTATTACACTACAGTGAATTAATTTTAAAAAATAAAAATTAATTTAATGTCACATCCACGATTACTAAATTATGCTGCATTAAGAAGATATTTCCGCATCGACAGAACTGGTCAAATGATACAACAAAAATGGATATGTATTTTTAAAAAAACATGCGAATATTTGGTCTCAAAAGAGAAAGCGATAATCTCAACCCCGTTCAGGTGCAAGAACAACGAGGTAGACATTTTCTGTTCTTACTGTGACGAATAAAGTACGCCTAAATTTTAAAAATATATATATTTCATGATGTTTGCCACACACCATCGTTCATCCACTAAAAATATTCAGACTTCATGGATAACCCAACTGAAATATTTGTAAGTGCAGCTGTTAAATCGCAATAGGATGGTGTGGCGGAATTTGGCGAGATTCATTAACCATGCTGCTAAATAATGGCGAGGCCGTGCCTGGCCACAGTACAATCAATGGCAACACGCTGGTAGCGTGGTGCATGTTAATGTAATTGGTCGACAGTCTTCGTCACAATCTTTAAGAATTGCGGGGGGGTGAGGGAAAGGGAGGAGGAGGGGGCGAAACAATCATCGCATTAGCACTTGCTCCAGCTGGCAAAAGGTGCAGAAAGAAGAAACGTATCGGGCGAAAGAAACCAGAAACCCCAATCACAATGGGCCATTGTTGCGAATCGACGAAAAATCGAACGAGCCCAACTAGGCTATAATTCAGGTTCGCGTTTCTAACACATATGTTCATAATAATAATGTTGCGCATGCGATGCAATTTGGCAAATTGCGAAACATATTGAAAACGGCAAATAACGATTGCAAAAAAACCTTCACGCTCTTTCAAAGAATGTTTCTGTTCGCTAGGACAAATAAATAGACAGCGCGCGCTCTGCCGGAAATCATAAATATCATTGGGTCATGGAATCATATCTCATCAAATGCTCCAGTAACAGCTAGCCGTTAGTCTAAACACAACTAAAACCTGCGTTGTAAATATTTGTTTCTGTATCTTTCGCTGTCAATTCAATTTCTTCATCTGGTGGAGATTCTCTAGAATATACCCAGGATGTCCGACCCAGAAGAGCGCTAGGCAAAAAAGCACAAAACGGCCGCATTTTTGAAGAAAAGTAAAATTGGCATCAAACGAAGATTTGGAAAAGGGTTAAATTCACATATGGGTTAAATTTTCACCTCAATCTCCACGTTCAAAGTGTGCGCCGACTACAAAAAACAAGTCAACTGTGGGTGACGCCATCTCATTCAGTCCAAGCAACAACAACCCCCTAAAGCCAAGTCTTGTCCTTGACCAAGAAATGACAGGCAATTCTGTGAGAGGCAAACCCCTGGTCGTCTACAGCTGAGTGCACCAGAGAGGCGTCGACATGGACCACTATAGGTTGTTCATTTCAGCAATACGTTTACAAATTCCCGTCGCGAAATTTTCAGTTTTCTGAACTAGGACGTTGAAATTTGTTAACGTTCGCCCGGTGCGTCCCACCCGCTGGCGAGACTGGTCTTAGCGGTCTATAGTAGTCTACGGATGACACTGACACTGCCAGACATAGAAAAAGGCCGGCCACAATGAAAGGACAGCCAATGTTTCAATGGCTCGAAACTTCCAGGAACGAGTGTGCTCCAGAGCTCATGCAAGCCAGCAGCAGGCAGCGAGCATAGATTTATGGCTAGAAATTCCTTCCCTCGCAAAAGTCACAACACGTACAGTCCCGGTCATGAGCACGGACGAAACCTGCGCACCAAGAGATGTACGAACGAGAAAACCACATTCATGGGGGATGGGAGAGGGGAGGGAGTCAAAAAAACTTTCTGGTCCCCCACCCCCACCAAATATCCAGAGGCGTCCCGGGCCCGCCATAGGCCCCTCTCTTAGGAGCTGCTTGCCCGTAAAATGTGTAATTGTAATTGTCTTAAACGCTTAACAGTTGTTTTCCATTCTTACTGGCCCATGAATTTAATTTTTTTTAATATTCCTGCAGGATATTGTAATGAGACTCCTTCCATGATGGAAACTTTTGTATTTTATCATGCACGCCTGCTCAATGATCGAAGGGTCTGGAAAATGATTTGTCCACGAAAACGACAAGGAGCCTTAGTAAACTTCCAACTCAAATCTGTAAAAAAAATTAACATTCAATGTATTTGTTAACTAGACACACACACCTATTTTGTGAAATAGTTGAATAATAATTAGAAATTCGGGATCTAGTGTGGATAAAGTCGCAGGCATCAATGACGATCAGCGCCATTTTTGTCAAGAAGAGACGCCATATTTGAACTTTCCGGCAAAGCGATATGGCAAAGTTTAAAACTTCAACGGCAGATTTCTGAAGAAATATGCAAAATCAATATCTGGGTTAAGAGTAACCATCAATGAAAATTAATTAAATGTTTAAATTTTATTTTAAAGGTTATTTTACGTTTACACGATAACACACGATAAATGCAAACGTTAACAGTAAACTTTACAGTTAAATTAAATTTAAACAATTGATTAATCAAGATTTCATTCAGTCACTTAACCCACTTAACATTCACTTAACCCAGGCGAAGCCGAGTAACCTTCTAGTATATATTTATTTTTTTGTTTTTGCTTCCAATCAACAGTAGTTAATCCCGCACTAATGACGTTTTGTTCCCCTCATGGTGCTTAGGCACTATGCGAGGAGCACGTCCAGTACCCAGGGTTCTAACTTTTCGAGATCCCGCAACGGGTTAAATGTTATAACATTTACTTAATCTTTATCTTTCAGTTTAATCTTGCGTTCCTTGTTATTTCTTTCATTTTGGATGTTATCGTGTGAAAAATTCGAATTTTCACGTGCTATAATAACGTCATGCAGTGGTGCCTCAACATGTTATTTTTATAATAACAAATTAGGATTTCCAAACGTTTGACAATTGAAATATCAAATAAAAAATAATCGGTTTTAAAAATAACTATTTGATTAATTTTGTTTTTTAATAATGTTTTTTATTTTATTTGGCTTTTATATTGAAAATATTATTTCGGTAGATATGTATATGGTTGGAACTGTAATCTGATGTGCTTTTTTTATCACGTGAAATCGACAACGTCATGCGTTTGATGTGGAGACGCCATATTTTGTTTTAGAGGCGAATGGGAGATTAGTAGGATTTTGTGAACGGTTATTTTATTAAAATTGTTTATTTTATTGTGAAATATTGGTTATTTTATTGTGAAATATTCAAAATCGAGATCTGAAAATCGGACGCTAGCGAACTATGGTGATGTAGTATCGGAAGGTAAAATTTTTATTCAATTTCATTAATTCGTTCGAGAGTTAGTCTCCGAACAGAATAACATGAGGTCCTGTTTTATAATATAAGATACTAGACAAAAAATACCCGACTTCACCCGAGAAAATAGCGCGATATTATTCGAATAACTGTCAATAGTTCCTTTTTACGACTTCTCGCGTATCTGAAGTTCACAATCGTCTTTGCTTTCTAGACTTATCCACACTCCCCCACCCAACTACAAGCGCATTCAAACCTCCCGCTTCTTAGTCTCCCCCTAACCTGTAGATGGCGACACTTGCACCACACCCCAAAGACGCAATGGTATTTTTGTTTATTAAATTCATATAACTAACCAACGCAGAAAAAAAAGAGAACTTGAAATAAGCAGAATTCACCGTAGAATTTGCAGCACTGTATTACGTGTACATTTCATGGCACAGCGGGTAGCCTTTCGTGAGTTAACGAAGAACGGGGATATGAGATTTTGTGTTTCAGAAATTAGAACGATATTGTTGCGTATAACTCAAATTGTGAGCTCTACTGGCGCAGAATGTCGGACATCGTATTCCAATCACAAAAGACGTGTAGCAGGACAACAAAGACAACATTTCGAACACATCATATCATGAAATTCCTGAAACTCATCGAGCTGTGGTTATCAACTACATCTACATCCGACATCATCCGACAAGGTGGAGTTGAACACAACAATATCTTTCTAATATTCTAAATCCCAAAATCTCATTCTCATTAAAATGTGAAGAAATGTATTGAGAATTAGTTTTAGATGTCAATAAGCAAAGCCGAATAATGTCAGACTGCAAAATACAGGATGAGTACCTAAAAAAACAGCCACATTTCTATTTCACAAATGTTTTTAAAACACAAAAACATTTGTGAAATAGATTGAAATTTAGCATACAAATTGGCAAGACCTTTCGTTTTGAATTGCCCATGAACACAAGCAACTTTGTGACGTCATCATCCGAATTCCTGAGGTTTAAAATGGCGCTCGCAATTCAAGAGCCAAACGAAATACTTGGGTGTAATAAAAAGGTAGTCTATTCAAAATTGTTCTTAAAAATGCTAAAATTTAACAGAAACTAATGACATTTTACGCACACATGAATGACAGGTGATCAAACAAAATGACTTAGTTTTACGTAAAAAATAAATCCCAATTCGCTCTTGTTTAGCAAACGCCATTTTGATCCGCAAGAATTCCAATGATGGCGTCACTGAGTTGCACGTGCTCATGGGCAATTCAAAAAGAAAGGTCTTGCCAACATGTATGCTTCATGGACATTTCATGCCATTTCATAAATGTTTTCATATTTGATCGAATTTGAATTTGGTTGTTTTTTTTAGTACTCATCCTGTACAATTCCATTTATCAAGTACACAGTGGAACAATTTTCGGCCTCTTAAGCCATTTTCAAGTGGCTGACAACTGTCTTTTACTATCAGACATTATTCTGCAATGTTTAATGGCATCTTAAACTCAAAAAAAAATGTTTGCTAAGGAGGTTCACCGTTAATTGTTCATCTTATAACCAACCCCTCCCCCCCCCAAGTAGGCGACCTGGAAATTTTGCTTAACCTAGGCTGCCTAGAAAAGGAATTTTTAACGTCCCGATATCGTACAGGTACGGGTCATGATTTTATTTCTACTCTGAAAGAAAGCGTGCGAAGGAATTCCTCTCCCCCCAAAAATCCCGAAGGTGTCGGCAGGAATCGAAATCGCGATCACGGGTTTTTGAGGGAAACACGCTAAACCAGCATCTTAAACCAGTTCGCAATACATTTTAAGTAGTTCTGAATCTATCAAAACGTGCAAATACACCTTCTTTCTTTTATTTTATATAGCTTAAAAAGAACAAAATGGCCGCGCATCGACTATCCGATAACTACGAGTAGACATGAAAGTCAAAAACAGCCACCCATTGGTAAACAGACGCCGTTGAAGGGTAATTGGACACTCCAACTGTGATGCAATTGCAATGACGACATTCAAGAATTAAAAGAGAAAATGCACTGGTGTGGAAAATGCAGACAAACAATTTTCTGAACAGAGTCTAGACTGGAGAGAAATTGTGCGACATTCAATGTGCGAAAACACGAAAATAGATTTCTGAGTTAAAGTGCGCTTTATTTTGGTACGAGATTTTGTATTCTGCGCTATCAAATGAATTATTTCAGCTGGCACAACAAATCTTTAGAAATCCCCCTTTTATTTATTCAGAAGCGATGACAATGATGTCAAATTATGTTCATTAAAATTTCATAAATAAAAGCCACAGTTCAGAAAGCTGAATCCAATATGGAGCCAATGTACGCGCATTTCCGACACCGCTTACTGAAAGGCCAAAACACTAGAATGTGACGTCACCACTCTTGGTCAAGACAGCTGCCACTGAAGATGAAAATCTCGCACAACAAATCTAGTCAGTCGTCGCCATTATTTTTTAGCAAAGGGGCAATGACACAATTTCGGATATCGGACGATCAATTTTTGCTGAACCTGCCCTCATTCTTCATTCAATCCCTCCCCGCTCTTTCCAGTTCCAATATCTGATGGTGGAAAAAAGGTATGACCAAATATGGTAACTGGTTTTTCACACTCGCGGCGGGACGCAAAACGGCTAACATCTGAAGTTGGGTTGTGGACAACAGCCATGATAAAAGTTAGCCTAATGTACAGAATATACAGTATATAGATATACAAGGCTGCTACATGTAGCTCCATAGCTTCCATACACACTGTATACTGGGTACATGTATGACGACCGAAAAATAACAACATTCCGTTGCATAACGGACGGCGTAACTCATAAAACGCAGCCTAGCGGTTACCAAACATTGGTGCGCGCATACCCCTTCCCCATTGGGTCATTTCCTCGTAGTGTTTTTCTTCGAAATGACACACAAGATTTTAAAAAACACGACACAAGATTTTAAAAAACAGGACACAAGATGGCGACAATTACGGCCTGCACCCAGGATACTGTGGGCGTGATGACATCACATCGGAAGAATCCGAGCCCGTCATTTCACATTGTTTCGCGGACTTTGGCAGCGAGCAAAAAAAAACTGCAACTGTTTACCGAAATGATGGCTCAGATTCCACTCAACGCCCACACCGTTGGCGTCACGACCGGAGTGACGAACCAAGACAATTTCGGATTGAAAGGAATGTGAGCGTCGTCCATATATCGTGTGCAACGGGAAAAGTAAACGTTTCTTTTTCACAAGTCATTTTTTCTTCTTTCCCAGTTGGCAAAAACTAATTCAAAAACAAGTCATAAAAATGTAAAATAAGTCTTTCGTGTGCAAATGCTGTGTGATGATGTGAAGCGTATTTTTATTAGGATTTGACGCAGAACTCACTTCTGCCGCTTTCTTCGAAATACAAAAGGATAAAAACTATTGTTGTCAAAAGCAGCAGTCTTCCAATGAAATAGCAGGAGTAGAACCCCAAAATGTCGTTGGCTTTTGCGCGTCCACAGACGAGCAGCTTTATAAAAATGGCATCCGTTTCTAGCCTTTTTGAAATGGCAAAAATATTCGGACGATACACCAATTTTAAGCTACTGAATGGCTCCTGGTGTCTAACCTCCAGGCTCTTTGGTTCGAAGGCGCTCGACAGAGCGTCTCACCACGAAACAGCTGACGTCAGGATACGGTGAAAGTATAACGAGCCCATACATGGATGGAGAAAGTCTCACAAGGGGATCGATGCGGTCACCAACAAAATTATTACACTGTGTATAATCGCGGCCCGTGACATGTTTCGATCACTGGCTAGCGCGGCAGACCCCGGGGGGGATTAATGCGCCAAAGCGCCCTGGGCAGACAGAGAGCAAACGGATGTGGTACAAATTGGAATCTATCAACATGCCATATGCCACCAACGAAAAAATTGCATCTGATGAATCTCGTACGATTGAGACGCCTTCAAGATGTAAAAGTGTACAAAAACGAACGCAGTTAGTAGCGTCCCATTTGCCGCGGCCGACTGGCTTTCTCGTCAGATGACACACGGTGCGGGTCATCTGTCGAGTGGCCGAGCAGCGGAAGGCGTCGTTCATTGTACAAATGAAATAGAAATTAGTTTTCAATTAATTTGAAAATGAATGTGTATTCTGCAACAAAATGTCATTTTGTTTGTGTCTGGGTTCAAATCCCGGTTCGGTGTAGAAGCGAATTAAAAAATAAAAAAACAAGAACTATACATTCTGAAATTTTCGTAAATTGCATTAGTAAATTGAAAACTTTCGAGTTTTGATTTAATTAATAAAAATGTGTGCAGTTTTCTCCTGGTTTGTGTCCAGCATTCAGTCTTCTATTATATCGTATTTTTTCGTCCGGCGCTGTCCAGGGCACACAACTCGTTATTTATTATATATATATATATATATATATATTCTTCGGTCAACACAGTTATCCGAGATTCGGGTTCGAATCCCATTTCTGGTGGAGGTGCCGCCAATGGAGTGGACGACACAGCAAAAATGTATGCTGTGTAGCGTACATAAACTGCGCTTCATGGAAAGGAATGCATGAAAATATTAGCGAAACCGAAACTTTAACCGAAAATTTAATAAGTGATGAAGCCCCCCATCCCTCCCAATTTTCCGTTGATCCCAATGTCCCCTCAAAAAATGTTCTCTGACACAGCGCAAAATGACCTAGTTTGGAGGGATCGCATCGCAAGATCTCGGCCACAGAGCTGAATCATATGCTCAACAAGAATTTATGATTTAGGACTGCCTCTGCACATTTAGATTACTTAAGCGTCATTTAAACCGGAGGATTTTGGTCGCATGACGAGGCGATCTTTTCCGGTCGCTTGAACCACGCGAAATAAAAAATAAAAAATTCGCGTAGTTCA
>JAQGBY010008181.1:0-10939 GCA_034698785.1 Mycogona germanica
ACCTATGGTCCATTTGCAATGACCACGTCAAGTAGTTAGAACACCACAAGCAACAGAATGCCCTTATTATCGCTATTCTCTCATTCGCCACCTTCATTGATGGGCTCTTGTGGTATGGAGCTATGTTGTGTTGTGGAAAGTTTTATCATTCCAGGAAAGAATAAATGCGACAACGATTCTACTAGACTACATTAAGACCACTGAATTAAGCGAGAGGTGGGACCAATCGGCAGAATTAAAATTATTTAGATAATTGCACGACATATTTTTCTTATCGAATTCCTAACACCTAATATAATTTAATTTGACTAAATCTTAGAGTTCAATATTATAGGTACAAATATTTTAACATGCGTGCGCACATGCATTTATGTTTTTTCTAATATGTAATGGACCAAAATGACCAAAAGAAATGGGTTCCATAACAGTTACAATTGGTGTCATGAGAGCTTTTGAAACAACACTCACAAATTGAAGCATTTGTCGCCGATATCATGGAGTTCGGCAATCACGCAATACACCGACGCATTGCAGGATTGCCTTTGTGTGTCTTTTCCCCAATAGTCGATGGAGTCTTCCAGGCTAAGGGGTGGTCGATCCTTGTAACTTTTTGTTTATTGGATGATAGGGGGAAACCTCATTTAAATTCTTGAAACTAAAACCAAATTTATTTCCATCCAAACGTGTATATATGACGTTTGGATACCGTATGTGCGTACTTGTGCAATTCACAATTTGTGGACGTCGTATTCAATTATTTTTAGCCGTCAATGATCGGATGTCGTTCTAGGTTTTTAGATTATTCGATTATATTTACACAGGTTAGCACTTGATAACTGTGTAGGCGTTTAGACTGCAAATCAGAGCCACCTGACAACCTTTATTTTCCCATTCAACATGTGATCAATTACCATCGCTTTCGTCATTATCCATGTTTCTGACATTCAACTATCTCCCATCAAGTCTTTCATCCAGTGTAATCCTGGCCTTCCCCACTATCTAATCAACTATAGAGCGTAAACACGGACCTAAGTCAATTATCGTCTTTGACACTCCGCAAAATTTCCATGTACAAGGCCAACATCAACGTGGGTTGTGAATGATGATTTCGAAGCCATTTATCCAGTGACACCAGATGACGCGTCTTCAATATACATTTGTGTGTGTGTACTGATGGGGCGTGTTTGCGTGTCATTTGGAATATTTTGTTGATTGTCGCATTAAAGGCGAGTCTCAGAGGATCAATTTGGTTGGGGGAGAGGAACTTAGTCGTTATGAAAACATCATCATCACGCGATGGCACTTCCCAACGGTTAAACAAGACCAACATTTGTTCGTGAATTGACAAATTTATTTTGTACCATGCACCTGTCTCATGATGAAATGCGCAATCATCACTGTACTAACAAAAAACGCGTGTACTGTTAGATACTGTAAAAGGTCACGTCTGGAACAATCAATGTATAATAGATTCCCAATCGGTTGTTGCGGTTGCGCTTATATTAATATTTTACATCTCTTACGACTCTTAAGACTTTCAATTCCGGGTTTGATCCCCTCGGGTTCTAAGTTCTGCATGAGAATCACGAGCTTCATGTAAATTTTGCTGCCACACTTTCCCAACTTTTCACGGAAGTAAATCATTACTATTCATAGGGTTGGCATAGATGCGCCATGGTGTCGATACCACAGCTTTTGATGGCAGGTTCATCACTTGTCACCTGTTACTCGGTTGGCCTTTCAATGACCAATTTTATCGACAAGTAGCGGATACGAGAGATTTACATAACATGTCAGCATGACATTCTATTGGAGAACAGAGAGGCACTCTATTGTTAGCTAGGACCCAAGGGTAACTTTTGTCGTAGCCCGTGTTCGATCAGGAGTCAATGGCAGGAGCCACACGACAGAATAGCCGATTCCCGTAAATCGGAAATTGCCTTTCAACGCGTCGTCTAACCAAAAATCTCAAACATAGTCACCGAGATAAGTAGATCGTTCGAACCGCCTAAATATAAAAGCTTTTTCGCCCCCTGACGTTAAAAGGTGAGGCGTTGTGCACTAAATTTCCTGACTAGCAAATTGGCCTTTGATGTTATGTCTTTGCACCCCCATATCGGGCTCGTATCGCTTTTGCTTTTGATAATTTTCCTTTGTCCCACGCCCAGCTATATTTTGATATCCATATTTCATTATCGCCTAGGTTATATTTTGCCCCCCGTTGCTTCTATTGTTAACGCGCTTATCGATATTTCCGTAGATACACTGGAGTCTCTGGTGCCTCTGGAGAACTGAACGAACTTTCCTAAAAGATTCTTAAGGATAATGGTAGCCGGACCTTTCGGTAATGGCAGCGTTAATTAATGCCTGGCCTCATTAAGCGAAGATTGCCTCGGAAGTATAGAAGCACGGCTTTCTTCGGCATTCAGTTTCTCGTTTCCGATGGTACGATGACGTAATGAGTACAGTAAAACGTCAGTTGAACGTCCTACCGGGGGCACTGAGAAACGTTTCTCACATAAAGATAGACATAAATATCAATTACACTGTCTAATCCATTTGAAGTGTGCGGAAGACGTATATTTCTAGTAAATGTTTTGGTTAATGGCTATGAGAAATTGTTCTTATCCGGTTTTTTCTTTATTCTGGCCAATGTATATCTAGCGCAGCCCCAAACTTAACTGGGATCGCTTAATGGATTTTTGAAGAAATAAATCGTAATGCGACACCTCAACAGAAAAAAAACCATTTTGGAAGTTGTTACATTCTCGCGGTGATGGCATCGTCACAAATTGAAGTGGAAGCAATATTTTATTGTGAGTGGAAACGACCCCTGGCATTTACGCTGCCATCTGGACCCATAGAAAGGATATTTTCTCGCCAAAATGGGAGAGAAATAAAAATGACAAGACTGGGAAAACCGGCGAAATGAGAAGACTACCGTCACACATCAAATAATGTAAGCTGGTTAGAATAGCTGCACGAACAAATATTAGTATAGACGAAACGAATTGAATATAATTTTCAATTCTAGATTGGCTTGCAATGCGTGAAGTGCAGTCCATTTAAATTCAGACTACAATTAACACCGACGCAGAGTGCAGTCGTTGAATTTAAGTTTGACGCATATAAATTATATATACCGTACTTAACGTTTCATCAGCCTCGGCTGATTCAAAGGCTTAGTGAGTGAAAAGGAATGAAAATCGGCCCATCGTCGAATCTCGTTTTTTTAAATGAACACTATGTGTGATTGCATTCTGAGAATCCTGTGACGATTATTACGGTCCGTGTGAAAATTAAATAATTAGCATACGAGTCGTCGTAGCCCAGACGGTATTGCGACTGACTGTGGCTAGGCGTTCCCGGGTTCGATTCCCGGCGCGGGCTCTCGACTATTCGATCACGGGGTACTGGTGAAAATGTGCCCCTCGCCATAGTGCCTAAGCATCATGAGGGGTACAGAAAATCCTGTGGTGCAGTGTCTACAGTAAGGGGGGAGGGAATAACAAAATAAACATTGACCCGGAACGTTCAATGGGCAGTCCTGCTGAAGGCTGGTGGTGGAGGTTGTGTATCGATCGTCCCCTGCGCCAGATGAGCCGATAAACACGGTATATGCCCCATACTAATTAAACGCAGTTTGTTGAAAATACCATTCTAATTGAAATAGTAGGCCATCGTCAATGACGCGCTTCCACCGAATCCCTCTCTCATGGATTTTGGAACAATAAATTGACAATTACTGCCAACGCACACTCGGAAACGTCTACGAAAGGCCTCTCTGATAAGTAAGGAAATTAGCATTATTGACTTATTAGATCGCTGCTGAACTGGGCAAAAATCTCATTATCAGTGTTTGAATAGGCTGCCATTGGAATTAGCCTTATATATGCCCATGCGCAAACTAGTCACATCATTGAAAACTCTCCATTGAGTTGGGTCGGTCATTAGTGGCGAGAAACGTAATTGCTGCCATTCGTCCCTGCCCCCATACACATTTGGTGTCGCCCACGTATCAGCGTGTAACGGGGCTTTTCGGCAAAAGGAAAACTAACCGTCTATGTTTGCTGATTTTAATCAAATAGCATTTTCAAATTTACCGCAAGTGCATGTAGAGTGCATTTCACTAATTATGCCAGACGCGCAAAAAATGATGGCGTGTTAACGCATAACCATAGTCAAAACGAATGCGTGAGTTCCTTGTTAGATGGCTTTAACGAGATTATGCGTTTCGCCGAAACCAGGAAAGACACGTAATAATGACCACATTACCATAATAAAAATGATTTATAGAATATTCAAGCTTAGGATGTATTTATATTGTTAGTTTTGTTGTAACTGAAAATAACGCGTGCCTCATTTGGACCCAAACATATTTTATGCAATATTTAAGACAACAAAATATATTATTCATAGACCTTAAAAAAATCATAATCACATACGTGCGTTCGGCATTCACATTTAACTTTTAAACCATTTTCAATTTTAATTATAACTCAACTCAATATATTTGACTATTCGGCAGATTCGTCAATGTTTATCGTCTTTTGCTTTCTTTAAAAAGTGTGTGTCAATTTCCATTTGCATTTAAATAGCAATTCGCGTTTCTCTCACCGCATATGGCCATGGTTATTTTTGTTTACTGTGTCAGGTAATCGACCGTCGCTTCAGGAGGTGACGGGGAGTTAACTCAACCAAGATCCGACAAATCCGATGTCCTTAGGCACATTCAAGCACGTAATGCCGACGAGAAATTGGATCCAAACGTGTACATGGTTCAAGAAGACATTGGAAATTCTGTATGTTCGGCTAAAGGGGAGACAGTGAGATTTTCGCGGACGTACACACATTTTTTGACACTTTTTATTTCCCGTAGTCACTCACGGGAAGGCCATTGGGAGACACCTGTCAAAACAAGATCAGCCGGCAATACTCGGATCGAACATTTGTTAGGCGACTGAGACAACGACGACATAAGTAGTAGTTGGTGTTGTTTCATTGATCTTGCCGGGTAAACTGCGGATCCTGTGTCTACAGGGTGAACCTGAAACTATGTGGTTTATTTTTAATAAGTCGGCCAAAACTATTCCGATTAACATGAAATATGGGGATAATTAAGAAAACAGTATCCGCTTTCAAATTCCAAGACTCAAATTTCAATTTTCAAATTTCTCACTGCTGATGTTGCGCCTAATGAGTTAAAAATAATAAAAAGGATCCATATTTTCAGGTTCACACTGTATACATAGAATATCTTGTTTGGTTGACAGACTGGATCGTGACTTGCAATGCTGTTGGTTATTTTAATCAAATTTGTGAAGGTGTCAGCGTAAAATTGGAGAACGCGACATGCACACTGTTGGCACAGACAAGCGTGCAGCTAAGCTAGGAAATATTTGGATGTTCTACATGGAAGTGTCAACCGTGAATTGGAAAAAGGGCCACCATATGGTGAAGGTAGCAGTATTTGTCGGCCGCAAATTCCAATACAGATTTAATATATTATCAGCATTTCATGTAAATTTGATCAAACTTAACGTCATGGTGAAATTTCGCCCTCATGTGATTGGAAAACCACTTTAACAATGATTAACTGAGTGAAAGATTCGAGAAATATAGTTGAGCAGCTTACTTTTGAATGGTTCGTATTATTGTCGTTTAGCAGATAAATACAGAACAAATAAACTCCTTTAAAAATTTAAACGTCTTCAACCCCAAATCCATCCATTCCATCTCCACTCTATAATTTTAATTTAAATAGTTGATAAAGAAAATAAACAAACAACGTTATAAATCACTTGAGAGATTTTAATCTTGACAGGTTACTTCTACTTTTAAAATTAGTTTCACAATCTGGAAATATGAATTTCTATTTGTGTATAATAATGGCTCATCTTGTTATATAAAATATATGAATGGATCATCGACTTAATATAAATGTATCACTTTGCTCGCAACCGTTTGATAAATGTGTCATCGACGATCACAACATAGACATCTCTTCTGCTAATCTGCATGTATAATATTCATATACACTGGTATATTTAGAAATGAGAGGCGCACTCTTTTGGCGAGCACCGATACATAATTTCGAATCGAAAATTGCGCTCGTTCTTCGTCTTATCATTAATCGTCAGCGCTTGTTCAAAGTGGTACAACGTCATTCAACGAGACACATTTGTTTGGATTAGATCGTTCGAGGTTGCCGGTCTTTTGATTCGAACGGTGGCGAGGAAGAGCAATTTGAAAAGCGCTTCGGTTACGGGCTTTTGAAATATTTAATTGGAAGATTTGTCTCAAGCGACGCATTTCTTTTTAAAAACATGAAAAGAGCTCCGCGTCTCTTCCTCTCTCTCACACACTCGCAGTCTCGCAGATACACCGCGGAGATAAAGCTCCCTATCTCCGGCGAATCCATGTACCATCCTATTGGCGTCAGTGCGAACCGTGCCATATGGTTGGCGAATAAACTCGATTTCTTCCCCCACCTTGCACATTTTCTATCGAATGGTGTGTGGCCGTCGCTAAGATTGCTCATTACCGGCTCACAAGGGGCATCGAAGCCGCGCACGGTACGCACCCCCACCACCCCCACCCCCACCCCACCCCCGCTTAATCCTTATTGTTGTGAAGAGACGGCTGGCGTCTTAGCAAACAGTTACACCGTCGCGCACAAAACTTAAATTCGCCCGCCTACGGTACGTGTTTAAATATTGTGTTCAAATCACACGCTACACGTAAAATGTCTGTTTGTTTTACGTTCGCGTTCAGAATATTTATACCAACCCCCTCAACACACATGATAACTAATCAGGTAATGAATATGACGAGTTTTGTTCAGACACTGTATGTGGCTTTTGTATACTGCATCACGCTCAATCGAATAGAATAGTTACGCCCCCATTCCCTAAGCTACATATTCCAAATTCAGTGCTGTCAAAATTAATTAGCGCTATCGTTGAAAAATATGCACTCTTAATGAAATGGCAGCCATTGCAGTTGTTTTTCAATTAAATGTTTCTATTTTTATTAGTGCTAGGGCTTCACTAATAAAGACCAGATTGTTTGATAAGTAAAAACTTTGCGGAAGTGATAAGATGCAATTTGATGGGATTTTTTGATAAACTTCCGAAATTCATTTTGTTCAAAATCTTTATTTGTCGAAATCTGACGCGCTGGAATTTTATTTTATTTGTTAAAATTAGTAGTTATGGATATGGCGTACTATTATAGGTTCTATTAGGTCATTTTAATATGGATTTCATTGCAAAACTGTTACACAATGTTTAATTAATGTGTGGCTACAAACATTTGGCCGAACATGTGAACTACTGAAAAATATTCTCTTAGAAATACAATTTCGCTTCGATCCTTTGTATGATTAGGTTTTGTCACCCTCGCTTTCCAAAAACAACTTCTTATCGTGCTTGACAATCTACTAACATAAAAAGCTAAGCGAGTTGCGCAATTTCCGGTTGCAACTACACTCTACAACTGTACTAGGTCCTAGGAAAGGTGGGGCGCGGCGCACATTTATCGGCAATCATCTGCATCACCCCTCGGACAAACAAAAGAAAAACAGTGTACAGATCGAAGAAAAACCAACAGGTAAAGAAACTGTACAAAACCATCGATCCTTCAATATCGAGTTACTGAGCTTCTGTTGAAGGAATCGACGACTACAGACCGGAGTAGTGTTTGACTCCCACTTTTCTCTCTCTCATTCCCCACCACCCCTACTTCGGAAAAAGAAAATAACCGCACACATATGCTGGACAACCGCGACCCAAATATTGCAACACATTGACATTTGACATTTCAGCGTCGGCCACCTTGTGTTATTGGTTTGCCTGGCGACAGGTTTATAATTGAGTAACCAATATGTACGGACGTTTGTGGTAAAGTCACGGTACGGTATTACCGCAAATGCAATGTCAACAACACAGTGTGTCCTTGCTTAGGAGTTCCGCAAGACTTGACGTCATCAATTTTTGAATTGAAATATGTTATAGGGGTGTTAATTGTGTCGAAAGTCGTTCTCCTCTGAACAGGCATGCGCATTAAAAAAAATAATAAGAGACGAATTTTTTCAAACTCACCGAACTTGTCGATGATCGGGGTGAACACAGCCGAGCGAGACGGATCAAAAAGCACGAGAGGAATCGGAGAACCGGAGATCCAGTGGAACGCGTGCGATGAGAAAGCCGAGGTTTGGATGCGATTTGAAAAAGAGATGGAACGTTTGTTGAGCGTCAAAAGGAAAACGTGTTAGTCGAAAGCGCTGGCGGATCTCGGTGTGGGCTTCGACTGTGGTGCGCTCTCAGCTATATACTCGTGCTCACCACATCTGATTAAGCGAGGATGTTCGTGGCGAGAGAGCGAGAGGAGAGCGAACGAGCGACGGCGCTATTCTGCGTATTGATAGGTGATTTCTATGTTTTTCCCTCCCTGGGTGGCGCTGTGGTGCATGTTCGTCTCAGTACTAGTGGCGCCATCTTTCATGGTGTCACGTTCGCTCTACTACTATATCGATGGGATCAAGAGATGATGGATGACGTAATCGATGGTGCATAATAGCAGAGCTTTTCACCTAAGCAATCCAGTTTAAATATTGAAATTATACGAGTAGGGGGCACATTTTGGACTCAATCTTCCTCAGTGGAGTTCATCTTCTCCAAGTTAGAATTGGCTGATTTGGGTCAAGTGTCAGTAACGTGATCCAAATCAGCCAATCACAGCTTGAGAAATTTACAATTCGCGATAATTTAAATATTGAAATTCTACGAGTAGGGGGCACATTTTAGACTCGATCTTCCTCAGTGGAGTTTATCGTCCCCAAGTTAGGAGTGGCTGATTTGGGTCACGTGTCAGTAACGTGATCCAAATCAGCCAATTACAGCTTGAGGAAGATAAACTCCACTGAGGAAGATTGAGTACAAAATGTGTGCCCCCAGGTCGCGATATCTATAAATTTAGAATGAGAATTACTAATTTCAATACCTATCAAAGTTGCTTGAAATTCCGGGCAGCACAAGGTGGTCAAAGTTGTAGGTCTCCAAAAATAAATCCTGAATAATAAAATTACCAATAAATTACCCGTAATTCCTTGTATTTTGCTCGGTTAGACTTTCACAAATTTTTTTGTGGTTGAAGACTGTAGGTTTTCACCCAGTGAGCAGAATGGATATCCAACGTTGAAAATTGAACTTCCTGTCGGCTGATTAGTTATGTAAAAGGGTATTTCCTACGCTTGATTATTACCTTCGAACTCTCGTATAAAAAAATGTCTTCCAAATTTGCTTTAAAAAATACTCGTCAGGAACAGAGTGCCATTGGAGGCTCGTTGTCAATGCAATAACGGTAAATCGAGCTCGATATTTTGAGCTTGCACCTCCTAAAATGTGTACGCTACAAAGACCAGTGTCTTCTTTCTTTGTTGCTGCACCAAGAAAAATTGATGAAAGATCGGCGTAACCCCCTTCATTCAGAGTGTGTGATCAATCGACCCAATCCACATCGGAAAGCGATCGATCAATTTTTCAACACGTCAGACGCACCCGTGTTGACGTCATTTGTTCTATATCTTGACAAATATGAGTTATCTTGCTCGAATGGAGTGAGTACTCTTTTTTGAGTGGCAAATTCCATCATGAAGCGTTTCGAAATATTTCTAACCAATCGGCAGTTATTTATTTTATTAAATCATGGAATGTGTCAGATAATGGGTGTGGATCTCAGGAGGTTCTGTCATATGTTTTGAGGGTAACTAGTTTTGAGAAAAGAATCATGCCGAGGCCTCCTCGTCTTTAGCTTTTAGCTTGTATATACTGGATTTTCATTCCCAATTTTGTAAGTTCCGAGCATCGTGTCATCCGAATCTAATATTGATGCCGAACAAAGTATCAAGTTATGTTTTCTTCTACTACACGAAGAAGGCTGGAATATAGTGGGGGGGAATGAAAAATGTTGCGCAATTGCACATACACTGCACATACACTGCACTACCTACATGAGAAGAGAATAAAAACACGTTGAAGTGTAACATAGGCGGCGAATAATAGAGTGGGCTAAAACGTTCACAGGATTCCATATTGTGTAAACAAACCTTGATCTTGAAAACAAATTTTGCTAACATGAAATACAGATTGAGAAGACACGCTTTCTTTATTAGCAATAATAAATCAATCTACGCCGGTGCATGTTCAAAGTGTCAAAGTGTTTCATCATAAATGTGTGTGATTCATTTATGATATTTAGTGCGAGATATGCACATTTAATAACAATTATTAAAATTGTGTTACTCAGATTGACTTTCGTGCGTAGAAATGGTTAGACCTAAGACTTCCACATAGGTTATCTCGATTTCAGGGCACGTCAGGTGGCGATTGAGTCGCTCCACTTTTCATTATATCGCCATATTATATGCCTATCGCCAACTATCGACAAAGTCATGAAATGATTTTTTTTCTATCGCTTTGGTAAAGTTAGTAGCAATCAAATTGTTTACAGAGATTCTCGCTAAGCGCCCATCTGTTTTTTTCTGCAAAATAGATGGGCGTTTAGCGTTGCCAAGCTAAAAACCATTTACATGAAATGCAGTGTGTCTCAAAACAAACCACATACGCATATAATTAATCATTACTTTTGAAACCCGAGTATTTCATCGAATCGAATAAGTTCTTTTTTTATAATAGAGTTGTTAAATAGGAGCGTATCGACTTTCATTTGTTTTTCGAAAATTATTTTTTTCACTGAACACTGAAAACCGTTCTCGACACTTTTTGTTCGTTCCAGATGCGCAATTTTATTGGCATCTGTTAGTTGCGTATTAGTTTATTATTTTTTATTTTTTGTAGTGGAATTCCTATTCTGTTCAAAATTTGTCGTTGTGAACAATGTGATTGTGGTCGATCATTGGCTTTAACACAAGTTCTTC
>JAQGBY010008182.1:0-10938 GCA_034698785.1 Mycogona germanica
ACAGTTTATAAAAAAAAAAAAAAAAAAAAAAAAAAAACCCCGATATTACCCAAAATCGCCGAATCGATCATAAAATGGACATAATCGAGTGACTCGATATTATCGAGGCAGACGATAATCATTTTACGAATTGACGGTCAAATTCAAAATTTGATCAAAATTTGATTGGTGATGACGAAAATAAGGTTTTCAGAAATCTCCAGTTGAGAACTTGATTTTCTCAGAAGTTGCTCCTAAGTTGATTTTGATTTTGAGAAAGACCAAAATGCGCACCCTGGGCTCAAATCAAGGAAAGCCAATTTTCAAATCTAAAGGTTTAAGTTAAAGTTTCTTTTAGTCGCCATTTTTGTCTGTCTTCGCACCCCGTTTCGCAAAAATGTTTAAAATTTGGTAGAAATTTTAATTCAATCTTTGTTTTTTTTGTAAATCATTTAACCAGTTTTCTACAAGACGATCACGATATGAACTTTTGTTTGAACGAACTACACAGTACAACTCCGAACGCCTTCTTATTCTGCCCTCCCTACTCCCGTGATTATCGCTGATGAGCATGCGACAGTCGCTTATTTGTGTGTGTACTGTTCTCGCGTAAGTAGGCGAGTGCTCTCACTTCCAATAGAGACGCCGCTGCCATCTAGTGGAGAACTCGCGAAACTACTGTATGCATTGCGGCGGGGGACCGGATCATTAGATTTTAAAATATCTTTTTTACGCCTGTTGGATTACTTAATAAAAAACTTCGGAAATAATTATACACTATAGAAAATTTTGTTGAATGAGACAATAATTGTAGCGTAATGTGGCAATAAATACTAATTTTAATTTGACTCATTTAAATACCGACTTCCTTTTCTGCATATGGCAAACATTTTGAAATTAGAAAATAAAATTTTAATTTGGCTCATTTAATTAGTCAAATCGCATCAATACTAAAAACAAACCCACCTACTTTCCTTCACCATCAGTACTATATACACTGTAAAAGAGTGATTTTCCAATAGTTATCCGCCAAAATAGTTCCAATTATGCACTTTTCCCACAAAACCATCGATTGAGTGGAATAGTGGATTGTGCGCATGCGCAGATGACGTCATTTGATGTTGAGAATGAAATTTGAAAGACCAAAATGTGGCCCAGTTCTACAAAATTCGGCAATTACATTAAACAATTTGCCAAGATCTGAAAGCCATATGTTATCAAATTTAAGGAATGTCTATGAAGTAGCAACACCCAACATCTTTCACACACTTTCTACCGTCGATTGCATCTGATTTGGGTGTAAGTTATTTGTGTGAGTCTCCAATGTGTGTTTGTTTGGTTGTTTGTCCTTAGGGTCGGCGAAGACGGCGAGTGGGAGCCGTCACGTGATATCGCCACGTCCAATAACATGACCGGCCACCAGGTGATCAGCCTCATGCCGTACACGGTCTACTCCTTCCGCATCTCGGCGGCCAATGCCCTGGGACAGGGAAGACCCAGCGTCGAGTCCTATTACATCATCACCCTTCGCGAAGGTATGGACTAAAAGAAGGACTGAAAAGTACAGAAAAATTACCCTTCAACTCAGGGTCTCATTTGTCAAAATAGAAGCAAGGGGACCGAATAAAATGTGGAAAAATTTGTTAGGGGTTTTGTTTTTTGTCTGGTGATCATGGTGGTGTTCCTGAGGAATCGGCGTGGCTCCACTGACAGTAAAGGACGACCTTTGACTAGAAAAGGAAACCTTACACGACTGTCCCGTGCTTTTTCACTTACGCTTAAGGATACCTTTGTTATTATTCTGAGTGGCGTTATAGCCTAGTTACACTGTAAGCAAGTTCAGAATTGGTGGATTCGGGACAGCACCGAATGAAAAGAGGAACCGAGTGACGTATTCATTCGGTGTTGTCCCGAATCCACCATTTCTGATTATTATCTCTCCGACGTTTGTTCTGTGTATAGACGCACCCTACTGAAACAGGCACGCTAGAAGCAGGGTTGTCCCTGGACAAATCGCAGCCTGCTTGAACTGAACTGATTTTGACCTACCTGCTCCCGCCAAAAGAATGAAAGGATTGCTTCAAATGTTCTGTTCTGTGTCTCCCCCTGGCGTGTAAATAGTTCCTGACGGCAAACCCACCATCACGTCCGCGCACAACACCAGCGACATGTCTGTGCGTGTCGAGTGGATCAGCCCCGACAAGGACACCATCCACGGCGAGTTCCTAGGCTACCGTATCACCTATAAGATCCGGGATCTACCCGACGACACCCTACAGGAGGTCATGCTCAGGGACGCCTCCGCCCTCGTAAGTAATTTAACAAATCCATCCACTCTGACAGCCATTGACGGAATAGCGGATCTCGTCTCTTCTTCTAGATTCAATTAAATTCAGTAGAGGGCGTGCGTGTTGGAATAGGAATCTTGACTACAGTTTCTTGCATTCAAAATTAAACATTTTTTTACACTCTGTTTTTCGTGTGAATCATAAGATACTCATATGTTGATGCCATCTTTGTCATCAAATTTGTCATCTTTTTTTAAAAAGAAACTGTTCACCTCGGCGTTTTCTTACGAGCGGCTTAACGAGATTAAGTGACATTTCAGCTGTAGATAGTTTCTCGAATTTGTAGTCGAGTGCAACTTATTTCAGATCTCCATTTTGTGTATTTCTCGAGATATGAGTCGTTAAAGTTTTAAGCAGTACCAATAAAAAGGAATATTCCAAGATGGCGTCTCCACTTGACCAAAATGGCGCTGTCGTCGCTCTCACGTGCTACCAGTGATGCCAGCGACATTTGCCACACTAGATCACCAATTTCTAATTATTATTCAGTTAATATCTCAGGATAATAAATAGAAAGTTGTGCCCGGGACAGCGCCGGACGAAAAAAGACGAACAGAGTAGTCGGAAACTAAAATAAAATAATAGAAAATACTCTATTATTCGATAAGGATAAACTAACTGAGAACCACTACAACTGTCGATGCACACTTACCGCATCCTCATCTTACCGCATCCTCATCTCCCGACGAAAATTTAAAGATTTAAAATAAAATTACCAAGGTAGACAGTACCAGGTTTATTTGGTAAACCTAATAAGTGTGAAATTTATTTAATTAAAAAAATTTAATTTTCCTCGGGAGATGAGAATGTGGTAATGTGGTAAGTGTGCATCGACAGTTATTTTATGATTCACACGCAGAACATAGTTTTTAAAAAGATAAGGGACCACATTTTGGTCTTTCAAATTTGATTGTCAACATCAAATGACGTCATCTGCGCATGCGCACAATCCCAAATTCCACTCATTCTGTTTTGTGCGCATGCGCAGATGACGTCATTTGATGTTGACAATCAAATTTTAAAGACGAAAATGTATCTTCTGCTCATAAGGGGGTCGATCTTCTCCAGTGTAAACCGCGCATTACAAACATCTGAGGCACTCCTGAGTATCTTCTGGTTGTTTATTTGTTCTCCTTATCTTTCCAGGGTTACACTATCAAACCGCTGAAACCTTTCACGCAATATTTGGTCTCTGTTCAAATCTTCAACCCGGAAGGTCTGGGGCCAGCAACCACCATCGTCGTCATGACGGATGAAGGAGGTAATTTATATTCAGTTTAAAAAAATGGCGGGAACCTCCCATGAAATGGCATTCTCCCAATCAATTATCGATGGTCTATTTTCCCCCCAGTGCTTCGCTTCCAAATGCACCTAAAATTGTGTTCTGATTTTTATCCAACAAAGAAAAAAACTGCGAACAAATTACAAGATAAAAAAGATGGCTAAATTCAACATGGGGAACGAGGGTTGCTTTCGCGATGGGGGCTTCACTGCACAACGTTATTAATTGCTTCACCACGTTCGCGAAATACGCGTCACTGGCAACGTCCACGTGAGGAAACATGGCGGCTGTCCACGAGTACGCATCCATCTGGAGTCACGTTTTCCCACGCCACGGCTGGAGCTGACGCGTTCGTCGCAAACTGTTCGCCCGCACCGATTTCGTTTCTCCCGAGTCGATGGTTGGTTAAGGCGCCGCCAGATGGCTCTAGGGATGTCGCTGCTCCGTCCAGTGTGCGCGTGGTGACGTAGGGAGAATTCCCACCCCCGTCGCTCCCCATCCACACCACCCACACCAGAAAAACGAGGCGGAAAATTAGAATATCTTTATTGGGTCGCGCTCTCTTCGCGGCAATTAGATAATCGTCGGTTCGCTCGCTCCCTAGACACTCCATCGACAATTGCGGTGGACAGTTTCCGCTTCATCTTCATTTTCTAAGAACGGTCTCCTTGTGTAACTGTGCGCGGGCGGCATGCGGATCAAAGTTTTTTGACCGCCGTTGTCCTTTTTCATTTTTGTGCGCTGTGTCACTGGGGGCGGGAAGAGAATAGAGAATCGGCCGGCGTCGGATCGATTTTATTTTGTTGGTGGAGTCGCCCGAATCAGGCAGAAACCGAGAAACCGGAGAGACGAGCGATCGATCAGTGTTCTGGGGATGTCTCCAACTAACTAGTTGGTCCCATTGCCACCCCCTCCTCGGCGCCTACTTGTTGTGACGTCACAGGTCGTCCACCACCTCCTCCTCCTTCCCCCCTCCCCCCTCACCACCCCAAATTGTGCGTGTTTGTGCGGTGTTGCGGGGGACGTGAAAAATACGGATTTTTGGCTGTGCGCTTGACGAAAAGACTCGACACGATGGCCCAGATGACGGGAGGTAAGCCAGTCTACAATTACAGATCCCGATCGACTGTCCACTACATGGAAATCGACCGTGAAATCCATGTTTTTGTGACGTCATCTGGACCTGCTCCATCCGTGATTGCTGCGAGTACGCGAGACGAGGCTGCCGCCACCGCCGAACGGGTGTACGCAGTGCGCACGCCTGACTGCAATCACTGCTGGCGGGAGATACGATGGTCTCGCCAGATGGCGCCGCGATCGGATTCGGATGTGCGTGTCGAGTGAATGTAGCCGATTCGGCTCGAACGACCCGATTAATGGTGGTGGCAGAATAATCTTGTGTTCGAGGGGGGATCTGTCTAAAATGGCCGCATGCCAAAAAGCCAAAGACCCTTTCAGGGGGATTCAACATTCGGGATAGAATATGGCTCGATCGTTGAGGGAATTCTACGGTTATCTCGAGGTAACGAAATAAGGGATACGCTGTTGTCCCTGACGTGTGAATGACCTCACTCCCCCGTGTTTCTCTAGTGGTGTGACCTTATTTGTAGGCCTAACCGTGCCATCTGTGGCTGAAGCCTTTTAATTAACTCGTTTGGTCCAACATCTCAGGGCTAATCTTTAGGAGATGCGAACTGAGGATTGCCATTTTTTCATCATCTTATCTCTCTGTAATCTGATTTAAGGCAAGATCGCTACACAAGATCGATCACAACGGCTCGGGGAAATGAAATTGACATATCATGTTATTAATGAAATAGACAGTGGGGGTTAAAATGACATGTACTCAGTGAAATGTTTGATGTCCCTCTTGATTTTTATTCTTCTTTCTGCGTTCTTTTCCGTGAGAATCAGTGGACATTTCCTTAATAGTTTAGGTTTTTTTAGTGGTATCGAGTGACCGAAATGGTTAGCTTGCTTTCCTTACGGCCCCGTGATCGCGGGTTCGATTCCGGGCCGATACCATCGGAATTTTTCAATCGTGAGAAATTCTTTCGGACACCTTCTTTCGAAGTGGAAGTAAAATCATGACCCATTCCTATACGATATCGGGGACACGTTAAGGATCCCTGTAATCTTATCATCTTGTATTATAATTTCACTTTCATCTTTGAATGACTCAGTTGAGATAATCCCGATAAGCATTTCATTTCAGATTTCTGAATCTGTGAGTGGAGTCTGCGAGAGTTAATCGACTTTTGACACCAAACTTTGAACTTTTGACGTCTTCAGCCGCTGCTGCCATATCTCATTTAAAGTTATCGAATATCTCACATCCTCTGCAGACACTTTCACGATCCCATTTGCATCTTTAAGTTACACTATGGATCATCTGGTTTATAGCAATAAATTTCACATGAATAAATTTCCTGGGAGAAAAAATGTGAAACCGTTTTCGCCGTTTTATTATTTTTGCTGATGTTTTATGTTTTTGACTGATCGCAATATCAGTATAGCGAATATGAATTGTTAATAACGTTTGGTATAAAAATGTTTGGAGCTGGCTGCCATTTTTTATTGCTTATTTTTCATAGTATAGTTGTGTTTTTACGGGAAGTTGAGTTGATTTATAGGATTTCATGAATTTTGCTCTTTTCTAATAAAGGAAATCGGAGTGAGAGAGATTTTAGTGCAAAACATTTGTGCTTTTAGAAAGGCTCTGTGTTTTAAATTAGTTTTTTAAGTTCGCTTTGCGTTTCTCTGTAAAAATTATTTGGGATTTTGTTATCGTCTTTCACTTCATATAATGTAGTTGGAATCTTCTTATCCGATGACAGACCAGGAAGGATTTGATTCACTTCCTTCGAAAGCATAATCAAGAAATAACTTCAGCACAATATATTCGTTTTAATCAAAATGACACCGTTATGGCGGTTAATTTAAAATTAATCTTTAGCAATGATTTATCAGCAAATCTATTCTTGGCTTTGTTTACACAAATAGGATTTTTCACGCTTTTAGGTTAGGCAAAATTTCCAGGTCGCCTTTTGGGGGGTTTTGAGGAGTTCAATCACCGGTAAACCCCCTTAACAAGATTTTATTCAGTAAATATTACTTAATTTGGCAATAATAATAAATTGTTTGGTAGAAGGCCTACCACCCTTCTAGGCTCCAAGCCAAATATTATAAATGAATTATTGAACAACAACAATAATTTTGTTCAATAATTGTAAATAGATACGATTTTTGCAATTATTTAAAAAGAAAATTGATTTGTTGTCTCAATATCGAAATCTATATCGTAGGTTGGCAACATTTTAAACATAATTATGTACTTTTTTTGAAAAATTAACCAACGTCTATGTTAACCTCTTAATGTATGTAGTCTGCGAATTAAAACTAGCTTGCAATTTCGTTTCGAGTTCAAATTCAAATTCGAGTTCACCTTTATTCGGTCTGTCCCAAATTCACCATTTCCTATTATTATCATCTAGACGTCCTAACAAAATCTCTTGAATTAAGAGACTTCAAAATAGAAGAGAGAAGATGATTGTAGTAATAACAAATATTTTGTTACCAGTAACTTTTGTTTCTGGCAGAACTATTTAATTATTTTAATATCTTGGGTAACTGAGAAAGGTTTTGGTTAGTTTATCGACGATCTTGTTGCCAACTCCTCTCGATTGCAGTCTATCACTCATTTTATATATTTGAATTAGAGACTGTTTCCAAGCCTACCAGAGCCGCCTAGCAATTATTGGTTTTCCAGTTCGACTCTGCGTTTTCCACTGACAATTGGCCAGTTGTGCTGTCACTCCATCCGCCTACTACAGGGACCGGGGGTGGGACGTCCCGGGATCGAGGAGTCATGTGCTCTCTTTTATGATCTTCTTGCCCGACTCATTACACCGGATGTCTTACTTAACATTCCTCGCGCTTTTAAATTGGATCGTCTAATCGAGGGCTTCCTCCTTCTTCAATGGTTCATCACTCTGATGATTAGCAGTTGCCCACTTGGTGGTGGAGTTGTCACCGGAAGTCTCCTGGACGTTGTCCCCGGCTGGCAATGATAATTGTACATTTGTCGTGTTGTAAGAATTATCAGAATTGGAGTACTTATAATTTTAAAAAAGAGAAATTTCAAATATAATAGACATGTACGATTAACAAAATTTATAAAATGATTGATGACTGCAATCGAAGGTCAGCAACAAAGTCGTCGATAAACAAAATTTACTTTTGATCTTCGCGAAATTTGACGTAACTTGAAGAAATCGAAGACTTGAGAAAGGGATCATTATATATTTTCTATTGCTTAGGATTTATTAGGTTAGGAAACTAACGAGCAACTCTTTTTCCCTGGTTCTATCTTTTTTCTTAATATTTCCACAATGGTAATGTTATGTCCGCATAACAGGTACTTGAAGGACGAGATCATTTCTGTTCTGGTCTCTGGACAGATTCTCTCTTTGACAGGGTTTTTGGGGGCACGGCTCTCGTCGTGGAATTCGGAACATGTCATGTTTTCTTTTCTTCGAATGTACCAATGTAGTTGTCTTCGGAATGTGGGCAACGGTCATAATTGCCTCGTCTTGTCGTTCGTTAAGCTGCTTGTTTATATTAATAATTATAACCAAACGCATGTGAGCCCCCATTTCCTTGTCAGACATGTCTTCCATTCAGAATATTGCACATGATTTGACATGAATAGGCATCAACGACTACTGTACAGATGATTCTTCACAAATGAAGATTCGTTTTCATGCTTTGCTTCCGAATTATCCCAAGATAACCGCCGCTTTCAATGGACACTAGGAGATATGTTACCCAAATGGGGTCGTTGTTGTCATGCTGCATTACTCGTAAGAGGTCGCTGCGCGTCTACAGTTATGGTGGGGAAGGGGGTTGATCACTTGCAACGGGAATCTGGGGCCCCGAACTGATTGAAAAAAGCATTTGTTAGCTGATCCAGTTGGCGATGTGCAAATGTTGCGAGCAACCGACCATTGGGGTAACCATGTTTCATTGTACTTCGATGGGACTATGATCATGTGTTCAAGTCCCGGTCTGTTCGAAACTCTGTATTTTTCGCAATTTCCAGTTCAATGAATAATAATAGTAAAATATTATTAACAGACGAGTCCGCCATTCGTGTTCGTCTCGTTCGTTCGGTTTGTCCCGAAGTTCATGTTTTCGTTTTTGTTCCTCGATTAAAAAAATTTATGGTTTATTACATTTTTCAAAATTTCTGCCCTGTGCGCAATTTCACTTCTCTTCAATCTGTAATTGTTTCATCAATAATTGATGAAATTCCATAATGTTTTAAATTAAATAAGCACTCACAATTTATTTTACCCAAAAATTATTAAGTCGATATTCAATATTTTTGCACTACGCGTAATTTCCGTTTTTTAAATTGTTTTTTTTATTCATTTGTGTACAATTTTGGCGCATCAAATGATTACTACAGAGGGTGAATAGGCAAAAATGACACGACTTTGATCCACTGTAACATTTTTATTTTTTGGCGATGGATACATTTAATTCGCTCAATATTCTTCAATCAATATCAATATTCTCAATTCACGACAAGTTGCCTTGTCGTTATGCAGAAAACAGTCGCGCGAGCGCTAAAAATGAATGAAGATTTTTGGGTCAGTTTAGATCTTTAGATTTTTGGCTGGGAGCTGGAATCCTTTGGTTGTTAAACAACTCTGGCAAGCATTTTTTTAAAATTAGGTGAGAGGCGACATTATGCCTGCAATGTTCTGAACAAGTGATTATATTAGCAGATGTCCTGTGTACAAATTTGTTTTCTGAACTAATCACTCGCATGCACTTGTGTCTTTTCTCACTAGTTCCGAGCAAACCGATGAACCTGCGAGTGGTTCAGGTGACCAACAACATGCTTAAGCTGGAGTGGTATCAACCGGAACATCCGAACGGCGTCATCCAGGGCTACCGACTCTACTACATGCACAAGAACTACACGGATGTGAGAACTCTGCGCAGTCACGAGCTCAAAATGGAGTTCGTGCTCACCGACCTCGGTAAGTCATCTTGATCGACCTCCATTTTGATTGTCAGAACTTACGAGTACTGCAATGGCATTCTGACAATTTGTTTCTGGCTCTCCTATGGAACCGCAAAAGTCAAAATGAAACTGACACTTTAGTTTAGTAGGAGTTTATTTTTCATGCCCAGAGTCCATTGTTGCACCGTTCTTATCGATTTAACATTTTCACTGGTCACATGACTTATCTGTGCCACTGTTTTCCCCTCTCTCCGATTCAGAACCGTACAGGGCTTATAAGATCTGGCTGAAAGCCTTTACGTCCAAGTACGAGGGTGAGCCGAGCGAGATGTTGACGGTTTGGACCGACGTTGAAGGTAAGCACCACTCTGATTCCTGATTCTTGCAAATCTCTGTTCAAATCGTCTATTCTCAGGCATCAAAATGTCAAGTTGTTCGAACACATCGAGCTGACAAACTCAAATGATTTACGGGATACTATGCCGATTGTGATCTACAAACATATCGCTATCGACATCTATCGAACATTTGCCGATCTGTCGTTGAAACACGTCGAAAAATACTCTCGTTACAACGACACTTGAGCTCATTTAAGATGGATGAATTTCCATTTGAGAATGAACAGTAATATCTTCGTAACACCGATTTTGTTCAGTGTATAAACGCGCCCTGCTCGAGCACGCTTGGATTAAATATGCTCGACATGTAACGAGAACGTGATTTGGTAATTTTGTTTGATGAATGCATCTTTGTGTCTTCGGATCGCAGCATCAAATGAGAACTTTTTTGTGACCTCAATCATGTGGGCACCAGAGGCTTTCCGTGTTTTGGGTGATCGGCGAGATCAGCTGCGAGATCAGTTCAAAAATAAATCCACCATTGCTGTTAATGACGTTCACAGTCCACCATGGATGTTGTGAATTGCATTTTCAGTTACACTGTGCGCCACCGTACAGGAACAGATTGCCGATAGGTTGCGCCGATAGTCGCTGTCGTAACCCTCATATAAGAAGTTTAACTTCAATAAAAATAATTAATGTCAGTAGTTCGTAGTGTTGTTTGTACATGTAATTGCCCCAATATGTGGTGAGTTTCTCTAATGCCGTCGCCGGCGTCTTATGAACTCGCCCTGCGGGGTACGATTAATTTCGTAATGGGACCTGGGGCCACATTCTCAACATCAAATGACGTCATCTGCGCATGCGCACAATCCACACAATTTCACCCAATCGATGGTTTTGAGGGAAAAGTGCATTTTCGTCATGAGTTTGACTAAAATATCAAGTTGAGGAATC
>JAQGBY010008183.1:0-10935 GCA_034698785.1 Mycogona germanica
TGACAATAATTCAGATCGTTCCTCCGTGCCAACGAAGAAAACGAATGTCCACAAACACTCCGCTTATATACAGAGTGTAGGAAGTGATTCAGAGACGTTCGGCGAGCAAAGTATAACGGAATTTCCGAGATGGAAACACGAGGCTATACCGGGGAAAGGTGGATGCAGGTTACGGGGATAGAAATCGCTAGAACCAAATCTGCGAAAGTGGTCTGATGATTCCTGCGACGTGACGCAATTGTTGTTGTTCATGCGCGGATAATTTTACATCCGTCAGAACAAAAAAGAAAAAGGGAGGAGGAGGAGGAGGGCACGGCCTTGGCGAAGGACGTTATTTAATCCGGCCATCACCCGTCTGTGACGCGTTTAATGGACACCAGGCGCCGCGCGTTAACCACACCTGGTGTTCCTCATTGTGTACGTGGTCAGGTGAGCGAGCCGAAGACGCCTTCGAATAGAAGACGCACGACCGTCTCAAGTTCGGTGTTCTGGAATGCCACTCGACCATTTAACGTCGTCATAACAATGCTTATTGTTAACTCGATTCGGGACAGACCGGACAGTGGTTCAAAAACTGAGTTTCGTATACAGAACATTAGATTATGTTAAAAGCTTTACGAATGAGCCTTTAGAAATTGACATTTACAATTTTTTTGGATTGCCATCCGTTAAAAATTAACATCGACATAAACATTTAGCATCTTTAGGAACAGAGAGAGGATCAATAAAAACTTGATGTTCTCATGAGTGATCAAAATTTGCGTACAAACCTTGATGTAACTTTGGTTTTACGTCCGATTTACACATAGACATTTCAAGAAAAGGCTAAAATCGCTGGTCTTGAGCGAGAGCCGATAATTGCATTGTCAAATGAAATGGGCTCGGTTAGGGGATTGCCCACAGCCACAGGCAAGTGTTACTGAAGCATTTAGGCATTCGATTTTACCTCCTCAGCATTCGATCAGCATCGTGTTGGCTCCCCTTATGCTGTATATGCGGGCGTACCTTCATGGGATTGATTTTATGTTTCGGTCGTCACATGCAAATTCAATTTCCACCACGCCATCTGACGAGCAAGTGTGGTCTGTTTATAGGCATATTTAAGTCCCGATTTGAGGCTTGAACGAACAAGAGAGCCTTGATTTGATGTTCACGTTCGGCTGGACGCTGGTCACTGAAAGTGTTTCACAAATCTGATCATGCAATCCGTCTTCAAGAGGACGGACTATTTTCGTTTCCCCAAGAAAACTTCGCCAAGTATGTAATATCTGCATAGGAATCCACAGGACAACAAATTGCAATATTCTAATATAATAGAAAAAGTGTTCCACAAATTTAGTTAAATCTCCCGTATGCGATTTAGGAAACATAAATTTCCTATTTCGTTTAGTTCTCCATTTGTAATCAAACACACTCATTGACTATGAAAACAGCTAGGTTCGCGAAAACTTGTTACAGTTGCAAATCATCTTATATATCAAAATGTATCAATTTCATTCCATTTGATAAACGATTTCAATTTCAATTTGAATTTGAATCAGATCCCTTTTTTAGTACTCACACCGTGTACATTATTTGTCGCATTAAAACCACAACTTTCGCAGTTCATCTCATTAAGCTTTTGATAGCATCCATCTAATCAAGAAATCCTATCACACAGGCATAGCACTCTCTCAAACAACTATTAACATGAAACTCAGGTTATTAAGAGTTTTCAAAGCGAACAGACTTCCATTTGTGTCCGCATGTGCTCTTCATCCCAAACACAAACACAATCATGAACTATGAGCATTCGCATTAAGACCACCCTGTACATTATACAGTATGTTTACAACTTAATAATTTATCGCATCATCCCGACAATAGCTTCCCCCATATATATACGACACACGCGGACCTATCTGGATCAATTGTTGAGTGATGAGCGGAAGTAATAATAAAGAATTTACGAGCAGCTAAGAATCCATATTCCGTTGCCGTTTACGCATGTAAAAACGTATGGCGATCGAACACGGGTCGGTGGGATTTGTCGCCATATGCCATATTCAACAGCAGTAAATTCGTTTCTATTTTCCCTGAAATATGGGTGCACCGCATTAACGTTACGAACGGAAATGGCTATAACGTTATCGGACGACCATCTCTGTTGTAGTGGCTTTTGTTCGCAAAACTGACAGCGTCGATGCCCATCCTCTTGTTGTAAATGGAGCGAGCGTGTTATTCTAACGTGTGCAAGCGGCCAAGGGGAGGGAGATCGAACGAGAAGTACCATTGTGGACGAATGAGTTAAGGGGTGATATCAGTACGATTGAAAGTCGTCACGTTTGCATTTCACATCCACACCATGTATTTGAGAAATTACATGCAGGGGGTTATCAGTCTAAAGGTTAAATTCCTTCAATAAGGTTAACTTCTCATTTTAAACACCATAGATCACAGACTTTCATATACTCTAGCTATTTCAAAGTTTTTGAAAATAAAAAATTCCGTCGAGCCGGAGTTGAACCAGCGACCTATGGATAACAACCACGAAACTACAGTCCACCGCTCTACCAACTGAGCTATCGACGGAACACGTAACACCTGACTTCAAAAACGCTATCAATGATTTCGCTTCGATACACTTGACTAATTCCAGTAATGGACACTGACTGCCTTTTTGTTTCGGCGAAACGTCATAGTTAATGCTGCCTGACGAAATAAAGATTTTCCGTGCCATTAGGATAACAATTAAGCGTATCAAACCTTTGACAATTTAAAAATCAAATTAGTTGAGAATTAAAACAATATTTCCTTCTTAAAACAGATCCATCGAAAAATTCAAGCGGCAGCATTAATAAATAAATCTTTTTGGAATCTATTTTTGGCGCCCTAAATATCATTTTTCGAGCAGCTGGGATAAATTAATTATTTTTTAATATGTAAATTGATCAATTTGGTCCGACAATTTTTAGAGAAGCTAAAGCTGCGCTGCGAATTTTTCTCGAACGTCTGTTTCCATTATTTTATTTTTATTATTGGAGAAAAATGTCGTTCGGCGGCTAAAGTTAGCAGCTTAGCATCGGTTTTCATTTCATGCAACTTAATTAAGAATCATAGAATTATTGAAGCTGCACATGGCAACGTTATTTCGGTTAACAAAACTAAACAAAACATTTTTATTTGTTTAATTCTATCACAAGCAACTTAATTTGGGGTTAAAAGTGTGCATGCAGTGCATAGCTCCGCTTATTCTAATGCGACGCTACTGAAGCTTGAGGCGCCACCTGCAGTGCATATAGCTCTGCTTATTCTAATGCGACGCTACTGAAGCTTGAGGCGCCACCTGCAGTTCACCATAGTGAAACAAAAAACCCCAGCCTTCATTCCTTCAATAAAGTAACTTCTCATTTTAAACATAATCGTTTTCATATATTCAACTTCAAACAGTTTTTGAAAATAAAAATTTCCGTCGAGCCGGAGTTGAACCAGCGACCTATGGATACCAATCACGAAACTACAGTCCACCGCTCTACCAACTGAGCTATCGACGGAACATGGTACACCTGACTTCAAAAACGCTATCAATGAATTTGCTTCGATACACCTGACTAATTCCCGGTAATTGCTGCAGCAGTTTTTGGCACTTGAGTTCTTGAAACATGAGGCATTCGAAACATGCATATGTGCATGTGTCGAATGGAATTTCAGGGCGCAAAAATGCATTTTTTAATTTTTTTTAATCTGATCTAAAAAAAAAATCGATTTCATATTTGAAAACTTCAAATTGAACGACATATAGTGTATTTTCTATCACACCTTTAATAACGTTACGTTCAACTTAACCACTGTAATGCCATTTCTTAGAATAACGTTCTCGGCCATTTGGCGTAACGCACAATGCTCCGAACGGAAATAATAAATTTTAAACATTACAATCAACGGGACAACTGGAATAAGTCATTTAATAATTCAATATTTAAATCACCTTCGTCGTTCATTAGGCAGGCGGGGTTACTCACAATAGTACGTTCAGTGTTGACATAATTGGTAAAGTGAAACAAAAAACCAATTCGCCGTGTTTACCTATCACACGGGAGGGGACACTAAAAAAAGGTGTGTGGTTGAAGGGGTGGAGGCATTGAGCGAACCGAGAGGACAACAGGGGGTAAATATTTGCCAATTTCCACTAGAAACTCTCGAAGGTGCTCGAACAAATGCTCAACTTGATAGTTACTTTCAGCAAGTTCATTCAAAGGACTTCCGAAATTGGCATGCCCGCAATTTGCACTGTCCGCTGATTGTAGTCAGCATGATTGGCGGAGGAGGAGGAATTAGTGATAGCTCAGTGTTTACTTAGTACCGGTAACCTCACCTCGTTTTACCGTGCGAAAATGGTTCCCCTTCCTCACTGTCAGGCCGTAATTATTATCGAACAATCAATTTTTTCACATTGGTCAAGCGTTTTGTTGAGAGTTCCCAGGATGGAAACTCCAGGTAGTATTTGATTAGGAAGATCACCACGACTTGGCAAATTACCATGTCAAGAATGTCGCGCATTCATTTTCACAACTGTGCATCACTCTTGCGGGGCAAAGTTTAATTTGTAATTTGATTAACTTTTTGTGTAATTTGTATTTTTATTATTTTGAACCATGATCATCCACGGTTGGCCGATAATAATCAGAGTTAGCATAATATGATCATATTAGGAGAAAACTAAATCATCTCGGTCCCATACGGCATATTAATAGCCTATCCACAGTGCATGGAAACAAAGTGATCAGCTGCAAATCAGACAACGTCACCAACCACTGCGTTGCCATAGCACTTCCGGACGTGACAATTTCAATAATTTGTTGAACCAAAAAGGTTGCAAACCTAGAAAGATCAACTCCTGCTAATATGGCATAGTGTCATAAACTGTTTGTTTATTCGATCGTTGTCGCATGTTAGCAACACCCGATATCCGGATAAGATAAATTCGTGATCTGATCCCGAGATCCAACAACGAGGGACGTTCCAAATGTGTTTCAAAATGGCGCACTCTCTCGCTTTCCCCCACTTCACAAAAGTGTCAAACGAGCGTGCAATCTCTCTCGGAATACCGGTTGTAGTATACCCACGAGCTCAGCGCCATCTAGGAGACGGCCCGAAAAAGAGAGGGTATGCTTATTGGTTGCAGTAACGGAAAACTTGGATCACGCCACCTTCGCTTGATAACACGAGAATAGTCATGACGCAGCACGACAATGGCGCTACGTGCAACCTGGCTCGAGGGTCATTCTTTCAAACAAACGTGCGAGTCCTGCAGATTCTCAGCCACGGTTAAATTAAGGTGTCAGCTAGCATATATATATCTCGCCGGTCTTCTCTAGTGGGTCAAATGAGTCGTCAGGAATAGCAATTTATTAGCATGAATCATGTGCACAAAAAAGTTAAATGGTCGGGAAAAATTGACCTGTCCACATTCAGTTCAGTATTGTTTTTGGGGAAAAAGGCTTCCTTGCATGTAACGAGTCGTCAAATCGCATTCGTAAATTGAAAGTCTTGTATTTCTATTTAGCGAATGTGTGTCAACTCAATTATCTTCTACACTGTAGACATGTCTAGAGAATTGCAAACGTCAAAGGCTTTCGAAAAATTACTTATTATTAGCCTGACGCGTATGGCTCTACATTTACATGCATACGGACGTCCGGTTTGATGCTATCGCAAGTTAAAATAAAACAACAAGAATGGTGCAACGCTATGACTCATCTAACCACACCACTGATTGGAATGAATTAATTATATACATTAAAAAAAACAATTCTTATATTTAGACATATTTCTCGAGATGTTCACAGAACTCGTCTATCTTAAATCTCTTCCAGTTTCTAAATGACAAAGAGTTTCTTTTTTTTTATTCCAATCAACTGTAGTCAACCGCACTACATGCGTTGCATTCCACTCATATGGCGCTTAGGCACTGTGCGAGGGGGAACGACCAGTACCCGGGATCGAAATATTCGAGAGCCCGCGCCCGGAATCGAACCCGGGACCGCCTAAAGTCAGTCGCTAAACCAACTGGGCTACGACGAGTCGTACTTTACAACTTTACCGATTAACCCGTAAGAGGTAAGACGCTCAATTAACTACCCCAAAAACAATTTGGATCTTATTAATTTGGCATCGTCATCGTTTTTCTCAACATTTTAATTTTCATGTTGTCCACAGCTGACAAAAAAGAGCGCACAAATCTGAAACTAAACCCATTAAAGGTTGTATCTACAGTTCCAACACAAGGAAACATCAACGTGAACGTTGTCGTCATGTCTCTGCTAAGACATGAATTGATAAAATACCTTTTGCCTCGGTAACGAGCAAACCGTTACCACCTACCTGAGAGACAATCAAAAACGGCGGCGACCAGTGTTGCGTTGCGCAACGATGCGCTCTTGAAAGTGAGCTCGAGACAGGTGTGTCAATAGTCAGGGTCAATGACATTCACGTTCGAAAAGGGTTTCGCAAGTCCACTCCTTATAAACCAAGCAAAAGTGACGTCACCGCACCACCCGCGCCCGCGAGAGAGAGTAACGCGCAGCACGTCTACGATGCACACGCGCCACGCAGAGAGACGGTAACGCCATCGTGTGGCGGCCGGCCACACTACATAGAGGGCGCGAGCGAACCACCGTACTAGGCGGAACACGCTACCATTGGTGGGAAATCAGCTGGCTCGCGCTCCGACCAATCAGAAGAACGCGATCTCGCACGCGCCCAGTCTCTGCCTCTCCGTACACTTAGCAGGGACACATTGCTTCCCTTCCGACGCCAATTTTATTCCTAGAAACTACTTCGTTCAGATAAGACCTGTTGGAAAAACGTTCTCCAGGATTCGTTTTCGCGTTTCGAGTTCATCTCAAGTGACTGTTTAGGAAGTTCGGCTGGAAAACAAGATTCATAACAATCAACGATCTGAATTCTGTGTTTAGCGTGTGGAAAAAAATAATCAAAATCGACGATCAATTTGCCGAAGTCGTATTTTCAAAGACTTTTGAACTCGTGAGTGGGAGTTGTCAGCGAGTGAACGAACTTGTCTCATCGTGTGGCCTTCACCTCAGCTGAGTCGAACCCACCAAGTATCAGCAGTTCTATTTTTGCGATACTTTTGAGGGGACTGATTTAGAACGCGATTTTTGCGCGGGATCTGGTGTCTTTTTTTTAAATCTTTTTTTGAGGACTTACCACTACATCAGTGCCGACCATCACAACAACATCAACCCATATGTCCACGTCGAGCTATGGGTATTCGCGCGACCGACGTTCAAGGGGATAACAACAATTCCATGCGTGTCCGAGTCCGCGTGTTCGCCACCCGCAGCGACAATGATCTGATTAGTGCTGCCGCCGGCCGACTAAATACCCTTAATCTAGTGAACTCCACTTACAACAACGCCGCCTACCGACGCACGGTGGCCGAGCCCAAGAAAACAACATCCGTCTCGAAAGAGAATAGTCGCGTGTCGATTGAGGAAAGTGGTGGTGCGCGCGTCCCGCGACTAATACGTCAGACTGCGGAGCACGCTTCGAGAAATTCAGCACGACCAAGAATGATAGCGGCATTCCGTAAGTTCTCATTCTTCCATCCTTCCATCCTTCCAAAATAAGCAAACAGTTTAAAAAAAAGTAATTAATGCCAAGTTGTTCTTAGAGCAGGGACCAATTTTGGACTCAATCTTCCTACGTTACGGTAACGTTACCCAGCACCGAGGAAGATTGAGTCCAAAATGGATCCCAGCAATTTCGTCTGCTATAGAGCGACTTGCCTTGCAAGAACTTGCACATGTGAACTAGCCATAAGATTGTCCGAACCTTTGCCGACTTTTGGGAAAGTGAGATGGATGTGTCATGCTGTAAAAAGAAAATAGTTGTGGTGTTAAATACAGGGTGGACCTGAAAATTGGACCCCTTTTATTTTTTTTAATAAGTCTGCCAAAAATAGTCCGATTGTTATGAAACTTGAGCATAATTACGACAACTGTATCCCCTTTCGAATTACGAGACTGAAATTTCAATTTTCAAATTTCTCACTATTAAAGTTGTGCCTTGACGGTGGCGCTTGTCGATTTCCGATTACCGCTGCAATACGTCACTTTGTAGCGCGATTGATCAACTCTGCTGCAAAAATGCCGTTCAGCTAAGATAAAAATGCGATGGTGGACCTGGATGGTCAAATGACTTCTGAACGAGTTTCTAAACAAAAGATGGATTTTAGGCGAATTTGAAGAATCTTTAGCGAAAGATAAACCAAACCGAGACTGTTTACCTTCGTGAAACTTTTGAACGATCACAGTTTACGGATGGAGCATCGGTCCGCTCCTTTTCCTTATCTTTGTTCGGAAACTCGTTAAGAACACATTTGGCTTCATAATTTGTTGTTATGCCGCATTTTTATCTTAGATAAACGGCGTATTTGCAGTAGAGTTGAGCAAACGCGTTACACAGTTGCGAATTGCATAAGTAATCGACAAGCGCCACCGGCAAGGCGCAACGTTACTAGTGATAAATTTGAAAATTGAAATTTCTGTCTTGAAATTTGAAAAAGGATAGATACTGTTATCTTAATTATCCCTAAATTTCATAATAATCGAAATAGTTTTGGCCGACTTATTAAAAATAATGAAAGGGGTCCATATTTTCAGGTCCACCCTATAGTTGTGCTGCTAAATAAGTTCCCTTGACAGCTGAGGTACTTTTTTAAAAGTTAATCTGAATTCGCTGTTCATGAGTGATCGCAAAGGCGTAAATTTCACTTGTTTTAAACGCTGCAACGACTTTTAAGACTCGTCACAGCCTAGTCGAAATGTAATGCGACGATCCAGAGTTCGATTCTCGGCGCGGTCTCTCGTTTATTCGTTTACTGGGTACAGTGTACTGGTGAAAATGTATTCCTAGTATATGTGCAACAGCATTTCGAGGGGTACAGTGGTGTTGTACCTGTATTTTATTCACTTGTGTGAGTTTTTCACTTTCACCATTAAACACGCAGACAACAAATGTGGCATCAAATATTTGATTAATTGCCGGTACGCATTATTGGTTTGAAGCGACCTCTATCTAAATGTCAATTACAGTTGGGTTAGGAGGTGTTTGAGCATTTTTAAAGCTTTTAATCGTGTGACACACTACATCCATCGTCCATCGACTCGCTCTCAACGATGGCACCCTTGTGTTGTGCTTCCTAACTAACCCTCGATCCGGCGCTGCAACACGAGCCGCACGGTATCCACAAAAAATCGTGTCCCCCGCCATATATTTTTTGTAAACAAATAGAACAAGTTTCATTACTGTTAACGGGTTTACCGCGCATTCGCCGCATCTCCCGTGAGTCTCTATTCCAACAAGTGAGCGCTCACTGGAATTCACCGCTCTCTGCCACCACTGTTCTGCTCCTCGCCTGACGCTAGTCACGCGTGACGCGTCCCCGAGCCATCTTTTCACGCGCATGCGTCTCTCCGCCCCCTTTCTAGCGCGCTTCCATCTATTTTTCTTCCTCCTGTGGTCATGGGGGGTTTCATGGGGGGTTTCATGAGGGGTGGGTGCATGGTGCATGGTGGGTAAAAATTGTTTCATCCCCCAATTTCGTCTGCCGCGTGTCGTCACGGATTCCAGTCGACACCAACGATCGACGCTAGTCAACAGCGGCAGCGGGCAACGATTTGTGAGGATAGAGAGAGAGAGAGAGATCACCTGATATCTACACCCTCTATCCGGCTGAGATCTTCGAAATCTGTAGATTCGATGATGGAATTTAGTCATAATTTGACCCGGTTTCTGTTCTGTAGATGCGACCAATATGGGACACCCAGTGTTAGTAAAACAACCAGTTTCGATAATAATAATTTAAAAAATAATTGCGTGAAAGCTTTGCGGCAGGATGAAAAAGGAATTTCACATTGTTTTGAAAACTATTTTTTCTGTGAGTCAGCACATCGAACATCTTATCGAACGGAACTGATCATTTCCATTTTCTTGCCGAAGATCGATCGATCGATATATGATCATTACAAATTAAGAATTGCAGAAATCAGAAATCAACATTTTCAAATTCGATATCATTCGTGACTGGTATGATTCGCTCAACCAAGGCCAGACCATAAACATTAAAGTCTTCCCCATCTTGCTTTTATTTTCGTTTGTCGCACACACACATGAAATCGATGGAGATATTTCGTTGCACTTCTGCCGTGATGGTCCCGGGTTCGATTCCCGACACGCGTAGTGGGGAATCACTGAGAATCTCCTTTAGTGACACCTACGCTACAGATCTGATTGCCTGGCCTACTTTTCCGACCTTCTTTTTCATTAGAAGTGCAGACAATAATAATCTATCCTTATACAGAGTATATATATATTTTTTAAAAAAAAACTATGGCCTTCCCCGCCTAAAAGCTATCGTTGCTCCTCACGCCCTCCGCATTGTCATAAAAGCGTTTGCTTGACTCCCCTTTCTCCGCCGCCACCCCCTCCCAGTCTAGAGCCATTTAGGACATCTATTCGAGGATCTTTGAAGAGATCAGGCTTGCGAATTATTGCGAGTCTTTCGAACAACAATGTGGCATGCGGCATGAGTGAAATGAAACCAAAAACCAAGAACTTACAAGAACACCCCACCGCCACCCACAATCTCTTACGATATTTTTTAAGGAATTCCACCACCACCACCACCAGCGTTTCCTCTCGAACTCCCCCATCCAAGAGGGAATTCAACCAGTGTTGGAATGCCAGGAGACCTTGTTACGGGCGATCACGGGCACATTGCAAAAAATTCAAGACAAAAAGGGAACAGAGCGGCAAATGAAAAATGTGACGCCTCTTTGTAAGCCACAACTTTGACAGTTGGATCGGAGTACAATTTTATAAACACAGCATATTTACGAGCACATGAGCAGCAAGGACCGTTAACAAATA
>JAQGBY010008184.1:0-10934 GCA_034698785.1 Mycogona germanica
AAATGTCGCTAAAGAAATGCGCCTTGTTGCTTCTCATTTATTTGTCAACGTATTTACTGTTAAAAAAAATGTCAACATGTTATGTACCATTGGGTTATGCGAGTGCAACGACCGATCTTTTTTACTATCTGGGATGGGCAACCTTTAAATAAAATTTTGAATATGGTTACTATGATCACAACTGTGTGCAGATATGTACGATCGTATGTGCATACAGTACATCAGACAGTGAAGAAAGTTGTTCCACATAACAAAACTTTGCTCTCCGCTAGCAATTAATAGTCTAGAATTGGTCCAGATTATGAAATTGAGTCTCCACAAGGTTTAAATTTCAAACTAATTCATGTTTGAATTCAAATAGACTTTGTCAATCGTAATAAGAGCGTTTATATTTTCAAATAAATGTAGACATTTAAATCGAATCACCTTCATATGTGCTATCTCAAGTTATATACAGTATGTGAATACAACACTTGAATTGCCGGTATACTAGAGGTATAATAAAATTTTGGTGTCGAATTTAATTAAATTTCCTATCAGTCACACAGTATATCGTAGGCCACCTCTCGCCTAGACATGTCAAATTTCATGAGACGTGCTCGGAGAGCGGAGAAAAAAGTACTACGATCGTCGAGCAAATTGGCACAAGAGACGCATTACAAGGTTAATCGGAAAAATATCGAAACCGATTTCCCAAAGCGCCTCTGACAAGAACTGCGCCTCTGTGCTTTTGCGCACATGACAGTGAAGAAACAGATATTGTGATACATCGTAAGACCATGAGTCCATTTAGGAATACGTGAAATCTTGAACGAATGAATTAGGGATCGCCAAGGCAAGCGCTCGCATTTGCCGTGTGCTTTAAGTAACCTAATTTATTCTGAAACTCAATATCACACAAACAAATTCAAATATTCATTTTCAAAGGAAAATGAAACAATTCAGCACAATTTTTTCCAATAGACCAATCTTGTTTTGTCTGATTTCAAGCGATATCCTTTAATAATAGTCTCCAGTTTTTCAGTAGATAAACCTATTTTTGGCGAAGGGTCTCATACCAATTCTTAGCATCAGAGATGGAGAGGAAGAAAATGCATTTATCTTTCAGCGAACAACAAACATTGTGAAAGCAGATTTAAGTTGTCACATCAAAGTGACGCTGTAATTTATAAATCGCTACGAAAAATGTGCCCTGCTGAAATTGGTGCACAATTATGTTTACCATTATGAATATGGAAATTCAGAAAAGAAAAAAGCCAACAAAACTTTTCTACAATTACGACCTGCATTAATATTTAAAAGAGCCAAAGCTCTGTACTGACGAAATTAGAGACTGTGCTGGTTCAGAACAAAGAAATGATTTGGGTTACCAAATTTTTATATGATCTGAAATTGTATTTGCTTTTAATAAGAATTTCATGCTTGTTTATTAATGAATTTATTATCTAATTTTATTTATGTATGATATTTTTTTTTAATATTTGCTCCTGTAAGATATAAGAGCACTAACAGTATTGCATTTGAGTTTAAAATTTAATGAAATTCGAACATACTCGTCAGTTAGCATAAAATCTGTATTAAGGACAAAATTCAATTAATATTTGGCTCCTTTTGTTCATGATCGTATTTTTCCCCGCACAGTTGCTCCATTTTGGACAATCGAACCTCGCGACATCAACGCTAAGCAAGGAAGCAACGCTGTCATCAGCTGCCAAGCTGACGGTTTTCCAACGCCCAATATCACGTGGATGAAAGGTAATTAAAAACCTGAATCAATTATTTAAAGCTGCTACATGATTGTGGCGCATTTGTATTAATGGTTTATCAAACGTATGAGTATGTTCACTATATAAACTGTGCAGAATATAGGTATTATGCATTTTTAATGTCAGAACTGTTACTCTAATATTTAGCACCCTGTATCAGTTGAAACGAACAAATTCGTTTACTGCAGAAATTATGCAATCCATTTTACAAAAAGAAGGCAATCACTATTTTGCCAGTATGCATATTTTATGAGCACAAAACAGTTAAATATTGCAAAGAGCTGCGATATTACTGCTACATGACTTCCGTCGTCTAAATCGATACTTTCTTTTTTGTTGAGAAACCCATTCAGTCGTTCGTCTTATTCCTTTCTGAATTATTCGATCAATCGTATAAGTATAAGTGTGTATAATGAATAGAGGAAATATCACGAGGGCTTTCAATAATTTCTTTTGTTCAGAGTACAGCTTTAGCCGTAAACTATGAATCTACACAACTGAGGCAGAAGCTGTTTCAGAACAAAATAAGAATGTATTTATTGCCTGCCATTGCATAATGCAGGCAACGTCATCTATTGTTCAGAATTAACGGTAAAAAATATACATTCATTATTCAGTAACCACACATTTCGAATTTCTTATTGGTGGAATGAAAAATTAAACAAAATGCAAAATACCGTACATGCAAACACTATCATCAAGTAATTCAGATTTGTTTAAATAAAAATTAAACATGAATAGGTATCACAATATATTCTGAAGAATGCCATTTTCAATTTTAATATATTTTTTGGCAAAGAGGTGAAGTGATCAATCAACATAAAGTCAGGCGCACAATGAGTCGGTTTCTTTAGCATGATTTCTATTCTAGCTAGTTTGTGAACGCACTGAACTGATGCGCTTTCACCAATATTGTACATTACAATACGGATCTTTGCAATTTTATTGGTTGAACCATAATCGCCTCCAGGGGACGTGTTTCAAATAATCCAATCAAATTGAAGAAAGCGGTTCCGTTGTACAATTTCTGCCATATGAAATCATTGAAGAGTTTCCCTTCTATACTAAAAAAAAATATTATACATGTAAATACTAGTCTTTTCTAAAATTCAAGGAAACCAAGGTTTCTAAATTCGAATTCGGCTTACTTTGTAAGGCAGCGATATACACCGTTTTAAAAAAACAACTCTCCGACTGAATTGTGCGCCAGGCTTTTAGTAAAGGGCCACGACGATATATTTAGTTTACGAAATCATTCCGCTTCAGATGAATTTAAAAATATTTTCCCGGTTACTCGAGATAGATCCTCTTTAGTTGTTTGCATTAGCGTATACGTCTGACGAAAGCGGGCTCCCCGTAATGCGAGTTCACGTTATATCCAATCAGAGACCGCGGGAGGGGAATACTCGTTTATCGACAGCCGAAACGTCAAATACAGCATCGCCAGTAATGGCTCCCTGCTCCTGGAGGCCATCGGAAAGGAACAGGAAGGCTACTATCTGTGTCAGGCGAGCAACGGCATCGGTTCGGGGCTCAGTAAAGTTGTGTTCCTCACGGTAAATGGTACATATATTTTATCATTGAAAGATGGTATTGGGCTTCATTACCTTACGCTGATTGCACGTTGTCCTTATTTAAATTAGAACTCGATGCGGAAAGACCGAGCGCGCCATTAAACGGAACGCGAGTTATTCGCACACGGTCTATACTATATACACATGTACTAAATATGCTTCGTGTGCCTGTGCTTACCTTTTTTCCCACTCAGACCTTATTAACCGAACAATGTACCGCAAATACATTGTATTTATACATATACAGTATATACTTGTGTATATAGACAGTGTACGTGAGAGACGGAGAAAGTCACTCGGATTTTAATTAAAAATTCGGCAATTTTTCTGGAAATCTTGATTCGACTGTTCTGGCTAGCTGGGTTGCGCCTCCGAAAAGCATATTACACGCGTCGTTAAGGAAGAAGAGAGCCTCGTACATCGCTCACGCGTGGAACAGATAAACTCGCACTGTGTCGCTGATGCTGCTGTTGCCTAGTATACAATGCGTACTAGACAAAGTGTGCTCGAATTATAGACCTATCACGCCGTAGCATGTGGCGCCATATATTGGCAATGTTTGTGAATTTTATCACGATGCTTTACCTGTTATTTAGGATTTTATCAAGTTTTGACGATATTTCTTAAAATATTTCGCTTGAAAAATGCGAGTAAAGGACAAATATTTGATTAAAATGATATTAACATATTCGAAAAGAAATATCATTCCAGGCCTGTATTTTAATTTAATTACACATTTGTTTTAAATTGCCTTGGTAGGTGCATGTCGGCATTAGGAATTTATTTTCTGTTGTTTATTTTTCATTCATCCCAGCAAATTTGTCGCGATTCTAGACCTCAAAACGTTATCTTGATTCAGGTTGCTGAATCATCGATAGATTTGTGATCAGACACCGGAACCACTGAGCTATACGTACGTCGTCCCCCTCCATAGAAGGTTAATGTTAAGAAATAGTTCCTTCCATTAAATCTTTACTTACATTTATAGTGATAGAGGGCTCAGCTAGTACATAGCCTGGTTAGCCATTCACAAACAAAATTATCTCACAGGTGCTGGGCTACATTTGGGCCAGCAGTCGACGATCTCATTGAACATCTGGCCCATTAGATGGCGCTACCGGTATCCAGACTTCGCATGCACCGTTTCCCCGGAGGAAGGGGGGATAATAAGCGACCCCCATTTATACTGTACAGTTGGAACGCACGCACTGCGATAGTGGGTGTATTCTGGGTGTATTAGGAGTTTTCTGTACGACGACCACCCAAGCAGCAGATGCGTACGCGCGAATATATATATATACCTGTAAGGAAATTAATGTCAACCTCAAACGTCTCTCTGGCTTGCATCAAATTTTGTGATTTATGTCTTTTCCATGTGTACGCTAGACGCAATTACGTATCGTGCACATACTCGCAAATATGGTGATGTGCAAAACTTGCACTATTTTCGGATTGTTCTTTTTGGAACGTTGAAACATATACAGGATGCTCTTTCAGACAAGAGTCTGTCTTAAAACTTGAGAGATGAAAAAAGACGCTAAAAATTGCAAAGAGAATGATAAATTACTCATGGGTGATGATGATTTTGCTGTTACATAATCGCGAAAGATTTTGCCCTTCAGTTTTCGAGACAAGATGATCAAATAAGCACCTGTCATGGCTTATAGTCGTGAAAGTGGTATTTCATTTAAATATAACAGAGCTTTAAAATAAACGAATTTCGCTATTTATTTATTTTATGTCAGTATACTGTTGATTCAATTACTATAATTAATTTGCATATTTATTATAATTATCAACTTAATTAACACATAGATATATCTATGTGTTAATTAAGTTGATGTTACTCAAAAAGCTATTGTTATTATACTTTAATAATGCCCTTTGGTAATTTATTAATACTTGTGTTTGTGTAGAAAATTTTAAAATCAAATTTAAATTTGAATATCTTATACAGAGTAGCTATCACAAAATTTGCTTTTGGTTTATATTAAAACAACGGCAATTACAGAAGTCCATAATTCCATGCTTATGAAATACACACAAGCGTGACTAAATTTGAATGATTTAGTAGAAATGTTTAAAGCAAAATAATATTTAATTCAGTAGCTTAATTTCATTGAAAAAAAACACCAGACGGTGTATGCATACAATGGTAGTCTGTTTATAAGGAGCATCGTTGATACATTTTTTGACTGAGGCTCGGCGGTTTCGGGTTCGATTCCCGACGTGGGCTCTCGACTATTCGATCCCGGGGTACTGGTGAAAATGTGACCCTAGCCATAGTGCCCTAAACACCATAAAGAGTACAGAAAATCCTGTAGTGCAGCGACTAGAGTGAAGGGAAATGAGAAAGCCCCTTAGACTGCGAATATATGAGCATACCGTGTCGAGGGTGTTATCTCCTGCCGTACAAAAACCACGCCGTCGATACCACACAGGCCATAGTGTGCTAATATATATAATAGTCCTATTTTCTTGCTTCAATGGTGGCGTTTAACTTCTTAGTGAAAAGGTAAATTTGGTGCTAATAAGTTATTAATTAATTTTCATAATACTTTTTCTTTAATAATCCAGTGAAGTGAATATATCCCAATTTTAATTAAAAAGGTATTGCTTCGTAATTTGGCTTTTATTAACTTAAATAATATGCTAGGACGAATTTTATTACTAGTACTAAAAGTTATGACGAAATGTACGTAGTTTCGGGGAAGGTAATTTGAAATCTGAATATTCGTCGGCAAACTTCATCCTACGACGAAAAAAAGCTCATTTTCTCTGGCAATTTTTCATCGCTACACTCGTTCCTATGAAAGCATTATCAGTCAGTACATCCCGGCAAGCTGCGCGCAAATTTTTGCATGGATAATTTTGTTTTTCCGAGATTCTTTAAGAAATATTAGGAAAAGCGATAAGAGGATAAGTTGGGCTACGTAGTTGAACGCATCAGCAACTCGAATTGCTATTTCGTCTACAAAAAATAACTCTTTCGCACATCCGAGCCGTTTCCTCCACTCAGTACGTGATAATCATTTTTTGATGAGTTCGTTATTTTTCGCCACTTCCCTATGCCCATATGTTACTTTCAGGCGCGGTCTTATACAGAATTAGTAATGGCATACAAGATGGGCTTCGAGCGCCAATTATACCATCACAATTCCTCTAAATGTGCATAGAGAGAGATCTTATGTCTCCCTAAATCATTTTGAATATCGATACCCATTCGCGAAAGCCAGCACAGTTGTAGCAAGACTAAAATCCACAGAATCATCAGATGAGCTGATGAGAAAATTTGCGCTCATCACAAACAGAATTTCTAAAAAATTGTCACATAAGATTTGGCGTATATTCTTTAGAAACAAATGAGGTTGGAGCAGTGGTGCAGAAGGGAAAATTGTTCACCAGCGTTGCATGAACGCACGGCTTGCTTTAATTTGTTGTAACAGCCATAATTTCGTTTGCACAAATACACGACATGCCCAAAAAAAAAAGAATTATTGATTCTCAACGTTATTAATGGGCGAGGCGACACACGCAATCGCCATAGAGTGATTAAGAGTGATGTGAAAAAAATAAATATGACTGAATTTCCGGAGGAAATACTCGACGCTTCGGAAAAGGATGAGTGCCTGGCAGTGAAATGAAAAGATAAGCGATGTGAAATTGGTGATCCTTTAACTGATTGATCGGATAGCTCCCGCGATTTTCGGAAATAATCATTTTTCAACTGAGCTGAAAAATCGCCAAATATGATCCAAGTGTCAAAAAAGTATCCGCAGAAGCAAAATTGCTTATGGAAGAGCTGGCAAGAACCTATAGTTATCGAACCTGCAGGTCGCAAAAATGTGCTTTTTTACAATCAAGTACCAGATTTTATTTGGAAGTCCGTCAGCGCACAATACTAAAAATCGTATTGAAAGTATCGTGCAAGAAAAAACATTTCATTTTGAAAACCGAGGCAAAGCAAGAGTAATTTTTGAAGTCCAAAACTATCGACAACACTATATTCCATCACCTAAGCTATCATACGAGTGACATGAATGTTATCCCCACCGCCGTTCCAGTGCCGGCAAATTTTCAGATGAAACGACAAACTCAAAGTGTGAAGCGATGGAGTGACGCTCACCTTCTGTGCGAGCCCAAAGGTGATTTTCCTATTCAAGTTAATTGGCGAATTAACAACAAACCTGCACATCAATTTGACAGCAACAGGTGAGTCATAAAATTTCTCTAATAAGATCTTTGACCCACATCAAACTATATTAAGGAGTGGGAAGCAAATGGAAACTGATATTCAATTATAATAATAACTTTAAAGCCGATGTATTTGTCTAAACCATGAAAGCATTTTAAAAATTCAGGGATCACCTAATAATTGATTTTTGTGTAATTAGTGCGATTTTGATTGACAAATTACAAGATGTGTTGTGTTATTCAGGTATAAAAGATATTTTTACTAAAATTTGGAAGTCAAGGCAAAAAATATTTAGTAAAATATTTAGTTTCAAAAAGTATTTAATTTTAAAATACATATAGGGTTTCTGCTGAATCTAAATAACGATTATGTTGCCAGTGAAAAGGCGCTTCCATTTAAAGTAACATAAGTTTTGATTGAAAAATAATTTTGTTGACCTAAACTGTAAAAGAGTGCATAATTTCAATTTTAATGGATACCAATGAACATCCATTTCGATCAGTGCTTACTTTGGCCAGTGGCGGCGCTGGTGGTGCTTCGTTGGAGCATAATTTAAATATTTCGGGTGGTAGCCAACCCAACGTTCATCATATACGAGATGTACGCACGTATAAAAACGTATTTGTCTTAAAGCCTTCTTGCAATGACGTCGTAAGAAAATAGAAAAAAAAAATTTTTTCCCTGTTTCTCGAGTGAATCCTAGTTGTAAAAAATGATCATAATTACGGAAACAAATATAGTTCTTGTTGGAGCGCGGGAGTGCGTTCACAATGCCAATAATTACTCTTGAATGCGAATTGCCAGGATTTACATTGGACGGTGAGGGAATTCCCCGCTTATCTATTTTTTAATTATGATGAACGAAAAATAAGATCTCTCGCGGATTGAGCGAGTCTGTTCAATTATGTAGCTGTAACAATGCTGCTACAAAAACGCTCGTATAGATGGTACTAGATTTCTTGATACCGTAATTTGTGTATCCTTATGCAACAATAAGATATGCACAGCAACTAGAAAGAAGTTTTTTTTCAAATGGAAGCAGCATAAGAAAAAACGAAAATTGTGATCCTCAACTTGTCTCAACATTGCAAACATTCCCTGTGGGTTTTAGAATTTTACCGACAAGCCTGCAAGTATAATGTATTCTAAACGTGCTTTGTTAGTTTTTCTTAAATTTATTCCATTACCTATGGCAACGTCCATTACCTGTACCTTTTAAGTAAATGAACAGTTCAACCAGACTATTAAAAATACAGCGGTTTATTTGTGTTGCAAGATTATTCCTAAAAATGGTTTCTTTTATCCTAGTACGAGATGCCATTTTGAAATCGCAGCCCTATCTAACATTCATAGTTTTTATTGTTTATATAAGAAAGAGCAGAAATCTTCCAAAATGATTTCCATATCATTATCAAACACAATTTTATAACACAAATATTTTATTTCACTAACCAAACCAAACCAAAGCAAACAAAGGTGTACCAAACCTGATGTTCATTTTCGAGTATATACAATTTTGTTACCGTTCAATCCCGAAGGTATCGAATTCAAGAGAAATCCGTGAACAATGGATTGATCTCGGAAATGGTCATCACGCGAAGCGAGCGTCAAGACGGAGTCATATTTACGTGTCACGCAAAAAACGAATACGGACAAGCGGAAACTGAAATTCAACTGGTTATTCAAGGTAAGATTTAAAAGATCTCGTTTACGAGTAACTTCTATCCACAACGACAATACTAGAAAGGTATAAGAAAGTCTGTAATGCGATTATAGAACCCTCGCCAGATTTAAACAAGATGTGCTAGAGGAAGTCATGTTTGATATTTATTGTAAGAATAAGATTCTTAGAAATGTCATCATCTCTTCAGAGTGACACAAGGTGAGAGAAATTTTAGCAGAGTCCTTGAACCATGTTGACAAGTTCTAGGCGCCATGTATAGAATTTTCAGCTGCATTGAAATAAATTGCTTAGTCTTTATTTCAGCCAAAGGATTAAATCATAGGATGCAAACATGTCACCCTTCAAGAAACATCTATTAAAGAATGTAACAAATGTAAATTTAGAATGTAACAGAATGTACAAGCGCGTTTTGACTGAAAATCAAATTTTCCCATTTTCTATTGTTCATTGCTGTTGGACTGATAAAGTGATCTTGAGAGAATTTCAAATATGAAATCATTTTACATGAAAGACACTTTCTCGGGTCACATACTAATTTTAGCATGTATTCGACATAATTTGATGACCTGCGCAACTCATCTGTATTCAGGATAAAAAGACAGTTATTTCGTTCAATATGCAAACTGAAATTGACTTCTGCAATTGATAATCGAGCACCGATTGGTAGATCTGACACTCGATAAAACAATCAAGTGCTGAACCAGCCAATAGTTTCAATTTTTTTTACTTTTGAAAAGGCTTTTGCCATTCAGATTCGAAAATATTCGACGACCCGGGTCACACACTTGATACGAGGACACCCACTCCACCCGCGAGAGATGACCCGCATTTTCCGATTCGATCACTTCGAACGCCGGGTGCTTGCAACAATAGAGTGGCGTAATAGGGCATTTATTCTTTAAATTAAATAAATTCCTTCGCTGCGAGCGCAGGCAAATGCAAATTAGAAAAGAGTACTCCATTCATGGTGGAATTAATTAAATTCGCGTTTGCCACTTTGCGTCAAGGCATGGCCCGACAATAAGAGCAATACGCAAGACGGCAAGGTGTCAGCTCGAAGCTCCTCTCACGGGAAGGATTCTATCGAGCAAACGCGTCGCACATACGAAAACAGAGCGGCGTATATATGAGGTAAACCAGTGATGGACAAACAGTGGTACTCTTACCCATGGGAATGCAATGGCGGTTTTGTGTAGATATATATGCTAGCTCGAGAAAAACAATTTTCTTTCAAATGTCTGATGCAGCAAACTGTATTTCTGGATACCACTACGTTATTTACAACCTAGAGTGTCCAATGACATAAACAGATAAACCCAAATGAAACATGATCGGTCAATGCTTACTGTTTTGGTGACAATTGGCCCACACAATAATTTATTTGTTCTAATATGAATTCTATCGTTTTTCTCGAAAATGTTTATGCTATTGGAGACAAAATTGGCATTCTTGTCATTTTTTTAAAATCTTGTCACCGACCACTTACAGGATTAATTACTAAACCACACCTGATCAAATCAAAAATTTCATTTTTGGTCATTTTTGTTGTCATGGTTTTTAATAGTTTAACAATTCAAATAAAGATGCTAACACTATTCGTTCGTAGTTTTAAATTGTAAACGTGTCCTTTGTTAACACAAACATTGTCGACATGCACAGTTTCTCGTTCAATGGATTCCAATCTACAGAAAATCGCTAATTGTAGTAACCAAAAC
>JAQGBY010008185.1:0-10931 GCA_034698785.1 Mycogona germanica
AATGTTCTTTGTTAGATTAATCAATTTTTGAAAATCCCCTAAACCGTATTACGAGGTCTAAATTACTCCTCAAACACTTGTGTGTCATTAGCATGAACGGTTATCGTTAAACGTTCAGAACTGCAATAAATCCTTTCGCGAAATACAAATCGTCTCATTTGCCCGAAACCTAGCGAAGACGAACAAAAAACACCGCTATAAGAAATGTTCTCAAACATCAAAAACGACTTTTGGAGCTGAAGAGAGAGAGTGAGCGAGAGACCGAAACCACATCTCGGAAAATCTCTCTTCCCCCCATTACATTTCTACTTCCAAAAAACATGGGGAACATGGGCGCGCAAAAATTAACTGTCATTAATCATTTCGGATGTTCCTGTGTTTTTTTTACGGTGGGTTTTAGACCGAAATTAAGTGACATTTTTATGGTACGATAATGATGCTAATGATTCTGAAAGGCAAAACCGGAGAACGTTGGTTTCGACCATTACACCGAATCAAAAATCACAGTACTCGTTAAGAGGGGTGCAATTGTGGCTACTTAATTCACTTTTGTAATTTCAAAACAAAAGGAAATACCGATAAATTGTGACGAATTAATTCGGAATGCAACGCTTTTTTGTTATTTAACAATTTATCCGTTAAAACAAATTATTCGAAAGAAAAAATTCTGCCAAGAAATTTCAAGACACTTTGATAGCGCATATTATTGAATAGATTCGGCTTCAGTCAGACTGAATTCGTGTTTCATTCTAATAATGAAAGTCAACGGGGGCTAAATAAAATAAAGTGAATAGGTTTCGAAAATAGAACCCATGACATTTAATTGAATCGCTGCCGCTTCTTTCTTAGCTATTTGTGCGAACGGTATTTTCAATCTTCCAAATTTCTCAGCATGAGTATACCACCACTACATCATTGTTTTTCAAGCGAAACTTGCGGATAGAAAATATAATTTATTTCTAGGACATGTGCTGCGAAATATCTAATTAAATTAACAATTGTAAATGTATACTATTATTACCTGGCTTCAATATAAACAATCCACAGGCGCTATCGCTTATAAATATAATGTTGATGTTATGATTTAATAATATCATGACTAATTTGGGGTCCTAACTTTGGCTAACTTTGTTGCGCGACACGCTCATACAATTTCATGCCGCGAGACTGCAACAATGACCTCGAAAAAAATATGATATTTCATTTTGTCCATTAACTGCAGCAAGGTCACCACATATCCAATTTCTAACAAAACCGTCAAACAGTAGTAGTTGACCACGCTGTAACAATCATTAAGATAAAAAGTGAGCAAAATAACACAGAAAGAAAAAAATCCTACCGGTTATTTTGTGCCAGAAAGAATTTCAGAAATGTGCTTTTTACAACGATGCGAGTTGACTGTTCTTTTTTGTACAGTGCGCTTTATACGCACTTGTAACGCAAAAGGCATCGTTCGCTTACTCAGTGTTTAAGCTCAACAGCATGCAGTTTGTCTGAACTTGAGTCTTTTTTGTGATGTCCATCATAAACATACTGCACTGTACGCTTTTTATGAGGCAGGACTCAGCAGCGAGAATATACATAACCGAAAGAAAAACGACAACAAATTAATTTAAAGTGCACACGATTGAGAAAATTGTTGGATGATCGGAGAACAATCGTATCTTCCATTGAGCATTCCCGGCGCTCCTAACGGTGAATTGGAATCTGTCGGATTAAACCAGCGCAAATTACGAATGCGCGCCACCTAGTGATAAAGAGCAACGACCACATCTTGGTTAAATTTGAAAAAAGGCAATTCCACCCTCATATATTTTTTGGTCGGTTGCAACAAGAGCGTTATCCTGTACCTGACTTAAACGTATACACGAAACACAAATTTTAAATGTGCCAAGTTTTTTTTTTAGTATCTGCGCAGGGTCTCACAAATTTGATGTGTTTTTGTAACTTTGTATCGGTCACGAATTGGAGCGAACCTCCGATGCTCGCTAATTGGAACAGAACACGCCACAGACCCGAGATGCGCATCTATAGTCGAGATATAGGGTATCGCGATATAGGCCTCGTCTATATAGTGGGTCCACGTATAGGCATTTCGGAAACGGCAAAATTAGGGTATTTTCTATGCAAATGTTATGGCGCAAAAAATAAAAGCGATACGACACAGCCACGAGCCGTTTTATTATTTGGAAATGGTGTGCGTAAGCCTATATACACAGGGTGATCAAAACGCTTGAACGAGTGGCAAATTCCCTTACTTAGGGTTTCCTAGTGCAAAGGGGGGGGGGGTACTTGCACCATCATTGGCCTCCTGAGACCTGCCACTGACCAATAGGGTGCTGCACTTAAACACGAGGTGGCGCTCAGTTCATGAATTGATCAATCCAACCAACTGCAAGATCTAGAAGACCTGCATCAAAAAGAATAATTGTTGATTTCCGCTGATTTTGCTCACGTTGTGACTTGAGGCGTCAGTCTAAAACGTTTCTCACTAGATGGCGCGATACAACCTAGCACAACAGCTATAGTTTACATGTGGTCCCGGTGGTCGCCTGAGGGTACAGCGTCATAAACAAAACAGACGGGCCGAAATGCTAATGAATGGAACTCCTTCCTGTACACCTGACTTTTCTTTATTTTGATGACAGAAGGTTTCAATTGTCGCCGCTAGAAGCGCCCGATAGAATGAGTTTCTCCGACAGTTTTCCGACCATTGACCTCACTATAGCTAAACGAATTGATGTGATTCTCTGTAACGCCACCAGAGGCAACCGATAACTGTTGTGCACTGAGTGGATAAAGTTCGGTGAACAGTCACAGCACTAATTTATGAACTTGGATTTTTCAGGATTGAAAATGACATTGAACAAATAAGAGAGCACAATTCGGTTTTGGCGAGGTAAAACCGAGGTTATTAAACTATTTGTATTACGCACACGTTATTGTCGGCAATCTCACTGCAATTGTATTGAACCTTTTTACAGCCGAATTGGCAGTGGTGAAAATAACAATACAATAATGCACATTTATTGCCGCGTATAAAAATATCGCAGCACATGATATTTCATTTGTCGTGACTTTTGATTCTGTCCATAAACAACAACAAAAAACTATTAAGACAATGGTCGGAAAATAGGTGTATTTTTATGTATGGCTATTAAGAGCGATCTCCACCTTGATGCTGCATAAATTGACATGTTGCACAGCATCGACATTTTTTTTTCGAAATAAAAAAGAACAAATAATATGCTCCATTTTCGTACAAGCCTACACGAAGTTGTCAAATCCTCGCTGCGAACGTGAAAAAGTTCCACAAAAGGGAGAAGTTCGTTTTGTATGTTGCGTTCGTCCGGTCGTGCACTGAATTTATGATTAGAGCGTGCGTTCATGGACGTGGGAAATATGAGATTCGGTCAAGTTGTTTTTCTGGACGATGACAGCAATTTAGGCGACACCCTATCTCAGTGTTTACTAAATACATACAAATGAAGGAAATCGTCAAAATCGCAGGGTCACATTAAAAAAAAAAAAATTTCAAATTTTTTCGTTCCCAACACATTCCGAATCGAATTTATGGATTTTGAAATCTGTCCTATCTGAGGAAGGAAGAATATGTCACTACCAACACCTTTGCCCTGTATAATTTTGTCGAGTTTCCAGAGTATTTGGGATGCAGAGGTAATCGTTACTCAAGAGTGTGTTTGTTCAAAATTAGCATTCTCACTTTCATACGGTCTAAAATTAGCTATACAGTAAAACTTCATTTTAAATTGCTGTTTTTTCGTCCATTCTTAGATATTATTTATTGGTAATCGTAACAGGAAAATCGTGACCCTGAGCCAGTACGATATCAGGACACGTTAAAGACACTGAACGTACCCCTCGCGTAGCGCCTAAGCACCATGAGGGGTACAGAACGCCTGTAGTGCGGTTGACTACAGTTGATTGGGGGTAAAATTAAAAAATATCCCAACCCAACAGACTTAGACTAGGCAAAATTGTCAGACGCAAAATTAGGAATAATTGAACATCAGGTCTTCAACAAAGTGCCAAAAGATGCTGGTGGCAAGGGAAAGCTATCTTATGGGGTGGCCTGGTAACTTTGCCCAGCCTAGGTCTGACCGAGGTAGGGATCTTTAACGTGCCCTGATATCATAGACACGAGTCACGATTTAGTTCCATACTGAGAGAAAGCGTACGAAGGAGTTTATCTCGCCCGAAAAATTCCGAAGGCGTCGGCCGGGATGGAACCCGTGATCCGGGCATGGAAAGCACGTACGCTAACCACTTCGCCATTCGACACCTCTCCTCAAGAGCTGGTGTCCCGTTCCTATCAGGGCCAAGCATGCGTGGTATCAGCGGGACAGCACCAGCAGCAGTTGAACACAAACCGCAACACAAGAGTCGTCGTTGTTGTATAATAATTATTCCGGTCAACAGCGGGCCAACCTCCCAAACCGGCATGCCGGGGAAAAACTCGCCGAAAATAACCTTGACGGTCCAAAAATTGTGGATACGTACAACAGGAAAAAAAATTTGTACAGCCATGTACTGTTTGTTAGGAACACTGACTGCAGGGAGTGTATAGTGGTTTGAGGTGCTACAGCAGTTTCCCCCAACATCCTCCTAAGACCAATGACGAAATTCATGAAACACCTGATGGATCGTCATGGGCAACTTAGTCGGTGAACTCAACGGTTGTGCTTACAGCGTGGAACTACAATCGTTAGTTTTTAGTTTTAAAAAAATTAAAAATCAATGTCATTTTCATATATTTAAACGATTAAGACGTAATGAGTAATGAGGGAGTAAATGGCGATACAATGAGGAGCCTCAGCAAAATTGCCATTACTTTACAATTGCAATATAAATAGACTTTATATGTCTTAAAATTTCGTGAAAGAGACAGAGTTTACAAAACAATATGGAATCAAGTTTCTCGAATGAAAATATTTATCGAAACCTTAATTATTACATGATTACTACAGAAGTTAATAATATTAAATTGAAGCGCCTGGTCTCCGGTGAGAATCCAGCAGCACAAAGAACGAGTTCCAAACGTGTGGAAGTGTCGCCAGCAACTGTTAATCGCATCATAGCTAAAGATTTACATCTTGAAAAGAGGCACAAGGCCCGTGTTTATAAGCTCATGCGTGTTCATAAGCTTACTGAAAGGATGACCAACTGCCGGAAGCTGTACAAGAACTACCTGGCTGGTAACTGGTGGAAGTGCATTGATACTCTGGATGAGGCGTGTGTGTCTAACTGAATGATTGTAACAAAATTCGGGCAATCTACAATCGTCCACATGGTGACAAGACATTTTCCAGAAAGATTCGTGAAACCAAAGAAAGTTTCTCGCGAAGATTCATGGTGGTGGCCAGTTTCTCATACAACGGAAAGATGACGTTGATATATGGATTGACTCCAAAGTGAAAATTAACTCGGCCTACTATCAGGCAAACGTCCTGGAACATTTATACTGACATGGCAGCGATGTGTTCATCCATCAGGACAAGGCATCCAGCCATACCTCACGTTCCACATTTGAATACATGTTTAATTTGGAACGTGAAACAAAAATTCGTGCAATTCCCTTTAGCTGCATCACAGTCAAGTCACCGGATGTCGCACCCATGGACTTTTGCGCTTTTGGACTGTTGAAACGGGCACTCGGACACCACCGACATACAACTTTAGACGGCCTATGGAAAGTGTGTCAGGAGGAGTGGGCCAACATTGACCATCATGCGCTTCAACGCGCACTTCTACAGTGGAAACGTCGCTGCAGGGCGATTGTCAGGAAATGTGGCCAGCACATCGAGCAGAACAGGTGGTGGAGAAATGGAATTTCATAGGGTATACAGCTTTTTAAAAATCGGGCAAACCCCCTGTAGAATTATGTCAACAAATTTTAATGAGGTGGAAAAATTGTACAAATGTTGAACATAGTGTGGATGTTTTAATTTAAAAAAATAAAAATCAATATCAGTTTCTTGTCATTTAAATAGTGAGGATAATATGGAACCGCCATTTTACCAAACATGACTCGTCGTAGCGGCGGTCCGCGGTCCCGGGTTCGATTCCCGGCGCGGGCTCTCGGAAATTTCGATCCCGGGGTACTGGTTGTTCCCCTCGCACAGTGCCTAAGCACCATGAGAGGACGTAACGCCTGTAGTGCGGTTGACTACAGTTGATTGGGTAAAAAAAAAATTTAAAAAAAAACATGTGAAATTTAAAATCGTTTCTCGTGAAATATCCTGCAAACAAGTAATTAATAATAATAAAATAGAATAATTTTTTTTGTTCTTTCACTGAATTGTGCATCACAAAAATATTTTCTGTACCACTCTTGGTGATTAGGTACCTTTTCGCCAGTACCCCAGGATCGAATAATCGAGAGCTTGCGCCGGGAATCGAACCCGGAACCCTCGAGTCACACACCGTCAGTCAGTCACAATAGTCGTCACATAATTTCAACCAAATCGGTTTATTTATGACGAGGGGTCATTTTTTTGTTCAGTCGTAACAATTAACTAAACCATATTTTTTTTAAATTAAAACTCGAATCTAGAGTGGCGCTTCGGAAGTTGGTGATCCCAGGTTGATTCCGTGCAGGGATATCAGCTCCATGGCGGCTTAAGGCAACCCGTGTTTTACGCAGAATTTGTGCACGGAACACATCTAAACTATTTTAAAAGTCCAGGCAAAAAGTGTAGGCAGGGTCTCACGATAATATGCATAAGCACGCCCACGTTTTATACCCCCTCCTCCCCATGTTTCTCTCAAGTCTTTCACCCCGAAAAAACTTTTTGTGTTTTTTTTTTGGTCGGACTTTGGACGAGAGTTGTGCAAGAGTGAGGGTGGGCTGGAGCAGGGGGGCGGGGGTTCAGGGAACGCTTTATGGAATAAACAAAGTTAGTTGACTGCCGAACGGACGACCTGCGCGCAAAAGCGACCGGTCACGGACCAGAAGCGGTGCGTCGACCACAATACCATTGACATTGGTATCTGATACTTCAAGAAATAATTGACAAACTTTTTCAGACAGTCACCTGAAAAATATTTGAAGATCTATTAGCATTAATGCACGCGTGATACACAAATTCGACGACGAAATTAAAACATGTTCAATACATTCTCCCGTAATTTTTTACTTCAATTGCAACGATCCCGGGGTACTGGTGAAATGTGCCCCTCACATAGTTAGTGCCTAAGCACCAAGTGGGGTACTAAAACTCTTGTTGTGATATTTTGTAGTGAATTTAAAAAAATGCCCATTTGGTACGAATTAATTAATCAGTGATGTCACCAGAGGGTAACAATAAATGACTCTCACAGAGGTCAAAAAATCAATTTCTGTGTGGTGTTGTACTCACTCTTTATTATGATATACAGTATATATATACTGTGTGTGCGATTTCATTTAAAACGGTTCATCGAGAAGTTCTTAAGTCTATTAAATCATTGATTGCATTGCGTATTCAGCAATCGAAAACTTGTGTACTACCGAAAAGTCCCCTTTCCTGTACGTTTGCACTATCCTGTGCTGGGTGCCCACACCTTCAGCCCATGAATCCGCAAAACTTGTCAAAGCTGGGGTACGATTGGGCCTGTATAGCCCACTACGCTAAAGACCCACTAACCTCAATCGTTCATTTTTGACCTCGTCAGAAACTAAACCTACGGTCGCAGATATAGCAGAGTCATCGGAGGGTAGTTGGGAGCGCGCTCCATCAGGTAGGTCACCCTAGTTCACAAGAGTTTGTTGGCTAAACCAGTTACTTCAAATTTGTATGCAAGTACAACTTTATATCAACCTTTTCAAACGTCAACACCAACCTTTTATTTTTTTAAATTTTGTCCGATCAAATCAATTTTCAGTTCACGAAATTCGGAAGCCACGTAACTTTGAAATGTGAACAGCTTGTGTTTGCATGATTATTACCATTGCATGAAGACTATCTGTAAACTGGTGAGTGCCCCTAGCGGGGACGATCGTAATCAAGATGTCGCGAGCATTGGACCAAGCCAGGATGTGGGAGAATTTCCCATTCCATAATTAAATCGGCCAGGCTTCAAAAGTTGATCCCGATCGTCCACTGGACCGCCGTTCCTAGCCGCGAACCACCGATCTCCGTCGTTCCGCGCATGCGCCGTGCGCACCTACATAGGCGACTATATATTGCCAACGCGCGGCATTGGGTGTGGCCGTTTTACACGTTTTTAGCATATCATTAGCCTCACAAAAGGCATTCGTCAAACACATAGTCACCGGGCTCTAGCTGTTGTTGTTTGCCAACTGGGGGGAGGAAAATGGGAATGGGTGGTGGATAAAGGGGAGAAGTTGTGGGGGCGTTTGGGGAGGCGAGAGAGAGAGAGAAAGGGGGGGGGGGGTAAAACTTAGAGAACAGCATACAACGTGAGGGCGTCGAAATGCCTTTGTTATTACGAGACGCCGAGGGAGCACCAGCGCCGCCTTGTGGTACGAAGGCAAAACGACGATAACAATTGATCGGAATAGGGCGGTTACGTCGGTCACGTGATCAATAGGAGAGATTGACCAACAAAAAATCAGCTCCAGACATATCGAACAAGGCGCATTGACTGTGTGAGGTGGACTGACTGTGTGCACCGAGTCGGGCGTTTAAAAATATAGTTGCCAGTTTTACAGTTGCAGTAAGTCGTCGCAGATCAGTTAGTTGGTTGGCAGACCGGCTGGTGGCGCGACCGTCCGAATTTCATTATTCGATCCTGGGGAATTGGTGAAAATGTGTCCCCTCGAATAATGCTGAAGCACCGAGGGTGAAGTCTTAAAGCCTGTTGTGCCTTGAGGGATGAGCACCACCGTTGAAATAAAAATAATATTCGAATGCATGTAAAAAAAAGGGGGTCCGAGAGAGACTAATCTGGCTATTGCCTCTGCCCTGGGCAAGCACTGCCAAAAATTATTTACAGGCGCTTCGTGGGAGACACAGTGCAGTTTGTCCTTCGAATAGAAGACCAAAAAGTATGTTAACTTTTTAAGAAAGATTTTTGTCAGAACGGCTGGATGAATTTAATCGAGAAAGGGTGAAATCGTGACAGCACTGGGAGCACGTTAGGGAAGCACTGGACCGGCAATCCAGGGATCCGGTGTTCATGTCCCGGTCTGTTCGAAGCTCTGTATTTTTCGCAATTACCAGTTCAAATTAAAATAATAGTAAAGTATTATAAAAAGGACGAGTTTGCCACTCGTGTTCGTCTCTTTCGTTCGGTGCTGTCCCGATTTCAAAGGGTATTGGATTTTCACTCCAGAGTTCGTCAGCAAAGGTTTTCCCTAAAGGGGACTTTAACTATTGACAAGTCTGTCCCGCTGTCCAAAGTCGTTTGAAGGTATCATGTGATGTCAAGCTACTACCCCCCGAGATTGCAGGTTCAATTAGGAATCCTACACGCACCTTCCATTCGGAATGGAAATAGGAGTTGGACTGTACAGACACACGATATCAGGAACACGTTAGAGATCCTTAGTCCGTGGCTTAAACAAAGTTGTGCGTCCTTCTCTGCTTAGGGGTTAGACGGTTGCGATTAGATGATGTGGATTTTGGACGCACACAGTCAGAGGAGGGTGCTGCACAGGACTGAGCACCCTGTACCCACTTATTCTACACGGCGTCTCGAATTTCGCGTTTGGCATGTAGACAGACAAGACGACAGAGACAAATAACGTGGGTGGGAGGGGTGGGGTAAGGCGAAGAGGACCACAAGATGAAAAAAAAATTGATGGCTTGAAAAGTTGGGGGGTGGGAGGAGAGTTGAGACACTCGAGTGGCATCCTCGGGGGCAAGTGTCATTGACTCGCGGGAGTGCAGGGGAGAGTACGGCAAGTGGGAATGGCGGCCATTAAAACAAGCGTGATTCAAAATTGTTTCTGCGGTTGAAAACTAGAGACCAACACAAAGAAAGCGAAACATCTCTTTTTCGGCCCAGATAAGAGTGACCGACTCAAGAAAACCTTGATTTTGAATGTCTCGAAAATGTCCCCATAGAGTCATCTCTACTTTCTTTCAGCTTTATTAACATGCGAGGGACTCATTTTCACCAATACGCAGAGCTCGAATAAACAAACGTGAACCCGAGACGGGAATCGAACCACGGGACAATCACATCAGAAGTCGCATAACTCGTTGTAATTTTTCCTATTTGAAGATGCTGTAGAATAACAAATGCTCTTTTGATGTTTTTTGAAAAAATTCTAATAATTTTTTTAAAAAATGTCTTACGAATAGACATTTTTGGCACAGACAAAATTTAAATTTTGCTACTTCTACGTTATTGTTAAGGAGGTCCCGGGAGCAGACCTGGTAATTTGCCTAGCCTAGACATGCAGGGATCCTTAACGTGCACCTTATATAGTACAGAAACAAGTTCCACGTCCTTACTTCCAAAATACTCGTATTTCCAAATACACATATCAGAATACTCAAGAATGAGCATCTCAACTGAGAACAAACAACATTCAAATTTGAATAGAAAGCATGAAAATAAAGTTTAAGCTTTATTTTCACATCGTCATTTCCTTTTGTACATTTTGACAAACATCTTGATAACGCTGAACATAATTCACGAAGAATGATCACAGTTTAACTTTTTCCTACAAAAAATTGCAACATTAAAAAAAATGTTAACATAATTTATTTTTTCAAACAAAAACTTGGAACATATTTCAAAATTTTGTAGCACCATAAAAAAAATCCTGGGGTGCACTGGTGATTAGCAGTGACCAGGAAAAACGTCTGGGCAAGGAATATATGAGAAGGGGGATAAGAAAATGGCAGCCACAGGGGTGTAGACACGATTTAAAAAAATGTTTGTTAAGGAGGTTCACCGTTGATTGTGCTTAAAACCCCAGACACGATTTAATACAACGCCAAATGAGCAGTGTTTTT
>JAQGBY010008186.1:0-10931 GCA_034698785.1 Mycogona germanica
GGAACTAGTCAGACAACTGGATGTGTGACTACTTCACTGGCTAAGATTATAAAGAGAATGGAAAAATACAAAATTTAAAATTAGCTAACATTTTTGTTAATAAATAATAACACGAACACAACCCGTAAATTCATCACGGTGCGGTAAAATCATTACGGTGCTAATGCAAAAATTGTTTTTGTTAATAAATAATAACACGAACACAACCCGTAAATTTAATACAAAATTCTATCTTTAGCTTTCATGTCTGGCAACAATAATGACTTCCAATAATACGAATGAAATGAATAATGAGTTAATATCATGAAGTACACGTTGCGAGAAAATGTGGCACTAAGGAGGCGGGGTTTTAAATGGCAACGCTGGAGGAATCTTGCTTCGTTGCGGATTTGTGAGAATAAAAAGTTTTGCATCATTTGCTTTTGAAGTAGAAATCCATTTCTACCTCATTTGCTTTTAATGGATTTAACAATCAATGTTACTAACAAATTAAAAAAGACAGACTGTCTAGATCTGTCAACAATCAATGTTACTAACAAATTAGTAAACAACCCCTAAATAAACTAATAAATGCAACCTGTTACTAACACGGCTAAAAGGCAACCTGTTACTAACATTGATTGTTAAATCCATTTCTACCTCATTTGCTTTTTATTCTCACAAATCCGCAACGAAACAATTGCCGTTTTGTAAGAGATGCAATACTCTATGTTGATTCAATATTCCGATTGCTTCAGAACTCTCAATACCGACTTTTACCATCACATTGGATTTTTGGCAAACTGTATGCGTTGTTGTTTTTTTTTACTGAAAGCATGGTCTTGGATAGCTCACTGATTTATTCTTGTCTCTTGTTGATAATTTTAGGAGCGCCGCGACTGACCGGAACCGGAACTGTGCAGGTGTTGGTGGATGACGTTAACGACAACAGTCCCCGATTCCTGAGGAGTGAATACGTGGCCACTATCGGTGAAAATCTCTTGCCAAACACTTCCATTTTGACAGTGGCCGCCGCCGACTTGGACGATGGACAAAATGCCGTCATCAGGTATAGGAATCGAGTGGGAACTGACACAATTATGCTCACGAAAATCGTTTAACGTACAATGAAAATATTTGATGTTCGTTTGCGTTCGGGAATTTTCGTTTTCGTTTTACAACATTTTTTGAAATGCGTATTCAGGTACTCGTTGAGCGGTGACGGCAGCGATCGCTTCAAGATCGACCACGTCAGCGGTGAAGTGTTCGCCCGCGAGTCGCTGGATCGTGAAGAGCGCGCCGAATACCATCTGACGACCGTGGCCACCGACCAGGGCCTCACCGTCACTCTGAACGGGACGGCCGGATTGAGGATCCTGGTTGGCGATGAAAATGACAACGCGCCCAAATTCGAAAAGGAATCCTACGTCGTCTATCTCCCGGATCCCACCATTTCTGGTTAGTTTTCAAATATGTAGCCACATTTCACATCTTAAAATCACATGATGCTAAAAGTCTTTCATTGAATTTATTATAATCACTTAAAACTGGTCCATGTAAAAAATTACCCAAGTCAAAAGTTCATGACTCGCTTAAATTAAATTACGGGTGAATGACTGATAGTGTTCGTATCAAATTTTGCAGGTCAATTCGTATTTGGCGCCACCGCCCTGGACCCGGACGACGGCACCAACGGCCAGCTCAGCTACGAACTCAGTGGCACAGATGCCGACAAGTTTACTATCGATCGCCAAACGGGAGTGGTGCTGTCCGCCTCCCGTCTAGCTGGACCACACAACACCTCTCTCCGTTTCAGCGTGCGCGCCTCTGATGCCGGACAACTCACGGCCCTCACTTCGTCCGTGACAGTGGAGGTTCGCCTGAAACCGGCCGACCGCTTCCCGGCCTTCGACACTAGCCCCGACCCCACCACTCGAGACGTCACTCTCTCCGAGCTGGACCGTGGAAAGGTGTTGACCACTGTATCGGCCCGCTTCGGCACCGGCGGTGGCAACGGCACCCTTAGGTATGCAGTGGCCGGCGGCAACGCCGGCGATATGTTCTCGGTGGATGCTGCCAGCGGCAAGGTGGTGGCTTCCGGTCCACTCGATTACGAACGACAGGCCCGCTACCAGCTGTGGATCGAGGCGTGCCTGGAGGACAGTGAGGGCAAGTCAGTGCGCAGTGTCACTGCCATCAACGTCACGCTGACTGACGCCAATGATAATACACCGGTGTTTGCTCAATTGGCCTACAATGCATCTGTACCGGAAGAGGAGCACCCGCCCCAGACTGTCCTAGTGGTGTCGGCCACCGACAGCGATAGTGGCGCCAATGGGCAGATCACATATCGGTTGGGCGAGGAGCATGGAGGCCAGACCACCAAGGGGGTGGTCAGCATCGACGCTCGCACCGGCCGCATCTACACTAATGCTAAACTGGACCGTGAGAGTGTGGCGCTGTACACGGTGACAGTGGAAGCAGTTGACGGTGGCTCTCCATCCCGAACGGGCACAGCCACTGTGTTCGTTCACATCCGTGACAAAAATGACAACCCGCCACGCTTCACCCGTCTGTTCAGCGCCAACGTTACTGAGAATGCCGATCCGGGCACCTTCGTCATCCAGGTGACATCATCGGATCGTGATTCGGGGGCCAATGCCAATGCCTCCTACAGTTTCACGGAGAACCCGGGCGGCCGCTTCCGTATCGATGCCGTCACCGGCAACGTCACGGTGGCAGGCCGCATTGATCGTGAGGCTCGTGATGAGTACATCCTGAAGGTGTCTGCCTTGGATGGCTCGTGGCGTGCTGAGACCCCGCTCACCATCACCGTGCAGGACGTGAATGACAATGCGCCCGCCTTCGAGCGACCTGCCTACACCTTCGAGTTGCCCGAGCTGCGTGGCGGGGCGGGTGCTGGCAGCCATGTGGCCTTTGTGGGTCGCGTGCTGGCCACTGATCGTGACAAGCAGGGTCCTAACGCCTACGTGTCTTATGCCTTCAAACAGACGTCAGACCTATTTGATATTGATCCGTCAAGCGGGGAAATCTACAGCAAGCACCAGTTGCGCTACCGGCACACGAGGCGCGGTCCGTCCCCAGAGAACAGGCACCAGTTAACCGTGGTGGCCCGCGACCACGGTAAACCACCGTTGCTTGGCGAGTGTGCCGTGTTGGTGAACGTGGTGGACGCCAACGACCATCCCCCCGTCTTTGCCCAGCCTCACTACTTCTCGCCCGTGCCGGAGGGGGCTGCCATAGGACTATCTGTCCTGCAGGTGGCCGCCTCCGACCACGAGGATCACGGAGCTAACGCCCAGGTAGAGTTTGCTGCCATCGGCGGGAACGGAACCCAGTTCTTTGCCATCGACAAGATCACTGGTAAGTGCTAGTCATTATTTATCTTGTTTTGCGAAGATGCAATTAACTGACATGTGTGAACATTCATAAAATGGTGAAGTGTACGTCCCATCCTCCAACGAATTTTGTTTCTTTTGACTAAGACAAAATCTTAAAAAATAGTAATATTATTGTGCGCACGTACCGCACCTACTTTTTACTACAACATACTTTTTTTTATCATTTCCATCATGTATGCCCAAATAATTGAGGACAGACGATAATGAGAAGGATTTTGATGAGGACAGACTGTTGTCCAAATTTTGAGACATAAAAAAAATCTGTTATCCTGATTTTGTTTGTACGAAAGCTAACGTACAAATAAATATTTTTTCAAAATTTGCGTACCATAGCGTTGTTTCAAATAAATAATTATTTATCAGATAAAAGGTCTTCTCAACGTTAACACACTACGGTTTTGCTATTTAATCGGAACAGGTTGGATAACAGTGGCGGCTCCAGTAACTGGTCACACCGAGAGCAAACTGTTGGCTCTGCGAGTGCAGGCTGTGGACAAAGGTCTGCCGCCCCAAAAGGTGGAGACGACGGTGCATCTGGTGGTGACCGGCGAGAACCGTTTCAGTCCAGCCTTCTCCGCGCCAAACTATCAGGTCATCGTGCCGGAAGATGAAACTCCAAACTCGGTAATCATCACTCTATCGGCCAGCGACTCGGACACCGGTAAGTGAGATTACCTCATTTTAAATTGACAGTGTAGCTCGCGGGATCAGGATGCACCAATCCCAAGTGGAAACGCTGCACAATTTGCACTTCACATTTACACCTGACCACTCTAATTTACTTTATCTAATTCCACAACTCTGCGATCGAAATTTAAGGATTTCATGAAACTACATGGGCATTTCATGGAAATTTGTATATTATAATGAAAAACATGAAAACGTCTTATTATTTCACAGAATATAGGAATAACTATTCTTGACGTAAACTGCTCTGATGAACACACTGTTGGACCTCCTTAACAAAATATCTCGAGAGCTTCGATTTTTCGAATAACATTTCCATTAAAAAACAATTAAATCATTTCATTGAATTTGTTGAAAATTAGCGATTGTTCGTCTGATTTGAAATACAGAGTAGCCTGTGTAATCTCCGTGTAATTGTTTTATTTTGCCATGTAATCTTCACTCTTCACTTTTTCATTTGTAGTGCACTAGAGATTCTGTACACTGCACAGGGCTAATATCAAATTGCACAATTGTTTTTCAGGTTTGAATGGTCAGCTGTTGTACAGCATAACTGGTGGCAACGCCCAGGGCAAATTTGCCATCGATCCCCAGACTGGCCGCGTGTCCATCTTGGAGGCCCTCGACTTCGAAACTGCCCACGCCTATCAGCTCAACGTGTCGGCACGCGATCGCGGTTTCCACTGGCGATCGGCCACCGTGCACCTCACCGTGGCCGTTACTGATGCCAACGACAACGCGCCTGCCTTCGAGGCCGCTCTCTTCCAGGCCTACGTGGCCGAGAACTCAGCGTCCGGTGTCTCCATCTTCCGTTTGTCGGCCATGGACGCCGACTCAGGTCGTCATGCCCTCATCCAGTACAGCGTGGTGGGTGGTAGTGGCAAAGAGGTGTTCGCTGTGGACCCTTCGTCAGGAGTGCTCACTGCTTTAACCAGGTACTTTATTTTATTATTTAATTGCATCAGTTTTGCAGCTTGTAAATATATAAATCTAATTTTCTCAGAAATCTCAAAAGTCAAAACTTTATTAAAATATTGAAATATTTTTTATTGTGCTAGTTTCGACATGGAAGACAAGGACAGCTATGTGCTGGAAGTGCTGGCCAGCAACCCGGACATGGTCCAATACAGTTCGGCGCGCGTGCAAGTGCACGTCACCGGCATCAATGAATTTTACCCACGATTCGTCCAGTCCGTGTTCCAGTTTACGGTTAGCGAGTCGTCGCCAGTGGGCACTGCCGTGGGCACCGTCACCGCCACCGATCGTGATGGCGGTCCAGATGGTGACGTCTTCTATCTGCTGGTGGGCAGCAGTGGCAACCGTGGCTTCGTGGTCAATGCTCAGACGGGAGTGGTGTACGTGTCGCGGCGCCTAGATCGCGAGTCCCTGTCGAGGGTGGTCCTCACAGTGGTGGCCAAGAATGCCGGCCCCATCAGAGGTGGCAACGACACGGACGAGGCACAGGTGGTGGTGCAGATTCAAGATGGCAATGACCCGCCTGTCTTCTCGGAGGCTCTATACGAGGTCCGTCTGCCAGAGGACAGTCCACCCGGATCCAAGGTCAGCGCCGTCCGTGCCACCGACCGTGACACCCGCCCGGCCAACAGCCACTTTACTTACTCAATCATTGCCGGTAACCGTGAGGGTGCCTTCAAGATTGATCCCCTGTCCGGAGAGATCCGTACTGCCGGCCCGCTGGACCGAGAGACCGTGCCTGTCTACAATCTAACGGTGGCGGCCATCGATAGCGGGGTTCCACCCCAGACTGGCACCACCGTCACCCGTATCTACGTGGATGATGTCAACGATAATGGACCAGTACTGGATCCGCCTGGACAGTCCGGAAGCGTGGCCGAGGACGAGCCAGCAGATGCGGTGGTAGTCAAACTGACTGTATCCGATCCGGATTTGCCACCCAACGGCGCGCCCTTCCTGTTCGCCATTGTTGGCGGCGAACACGCCGACCTCTTCTCCGTGGACCAGACCAAAGGGCTGGTCCGTACCAAGCGTCCCGTTGATCGAGAGGCTGCACGAGAGCTTCACCTAGTGGTAGAGGTGTCCGACGCCGGCAATCCGCCACAGAAGTCGCGCTTCCCACTGACGGTTGCTGTTCGTGACAAGAATGACAACCCGTCCACTTCTCGAAACCTAACCATCCTGGCTCACCTGCTGTCCGGCGCCTCTTCCAGTGTTCTCTTGGCCGACGTACACCCGTTGGATCCTGATGCCGATAATGAGTTCCGCTGCAATATTGTGTCCACCTCCACTCTAGACGGTTTGTTCAGTGTCCAAGACGGATGCCACCTGTATGCAGGCGGACGGGGTGGAATGGCCACGCCTGTAACACCTGGGTCCTACGTCCTACAGCTTTCCAGCAGCGATGGTGTGCATTCAGAGGTGGGTGTTGTGGCTCACGTGGAAATTCGGGTGCTGGATAACCGGACGGTGGAGCATTGCGTCACCGTTCGTATTCCCAATATCACGGCCGCCGACTTCGTGGGCACCCACCTGCGCACGTTCACGCTGGCTGTTCAACAACTGCTGGTGCCACTAAAAGCCAAAGCATTGGTGCTGAGTGCTGTGCAGGAGGGAGCCGACGTGGAAGTGTTCCTCGCTGGCACGCATGACAATCTCAATGATGGTAGCTCTCAGACACCGACCGACTTCCTGGCAGGGAGAGACCTTGCCCGTGTTCTATCTGGTGGTGGACTTGGTCGCACTCTCGGCCGCTCACTGACCGTTGACCACGATCCATGCGATGACTCACCCTGTCGACATGGTGGACAGTGCAGTAGCCGGATCGTGGTCACACCTGACAACTCGAGTGTTGCAGCTAGTGCCCAACTGGTTCTGACCTCAACGGCCATCCGCAAGGAAGTACTGTGCACTTGTCAGCAGGGCTTCACCGGTCGCCGTTGCGAACACCGCGCCGATCCCTGTTCACCCAGTCCCTGCCGCCACGGTGGCACCTGCTCGGCGCCTTTGGTCGACAACAGCGAAGGTGGCTTTGCCTGCCTGTGTCCGCCGCAGTACAGTGGCCCTACTTGTGAAGAGGAACGGGTGGATGCCTGCGCTGCTGGACCCTGCGAGAATGGCGGCACTTGTCAGCAGACACCAGATGGCAACTATTTTTGCATGTGCAGGCCCGGCTTCCGTGGTGGCCTGTGCGAGGTGGTGTCGGATGGTTGTCGCCCCAACCCGTGCGAGAATGGCGGCACCTGCGTGGGTGGTGCCCGGCCGGGCTTCCGCTGCACCTGTCGGGCCGGCTACTATGGTGCACAGTGTGAGCGAGCCACACATGGCTTCCATCCTCTGTCGCACGCCGCCTTCCCACCGCTGGGTGCAGAGGCCAATGACGTGGCAATCGTATTTTCCACCACCAAGCCCGATGGGCTGCTGGTCTATGATTTCGGATCGCAGATGGGCGGTCGCTCCGACTTCGTGGCGCTGGAGATTGTGGCCGGACGGCTACAGTTCTCATTCGGCGGCGCACGGACAGCCATCACCACACTTCGACTCAATGTGACCGTGACGGACGGAAAGTGGTTCAAGGTGATCGTCACCAGAAATGGACGGGTAAGTTGAATTTAATTTTTTGATTTTACGATTGAGCGAATTTTTTATTTTTTTCCAATCAACTATAGTCAACCGCACATGGTTCTTTTTAATTTACAATTTTAAATTGACGTCACACGTCACAATAGTTGGCTGCATAATATACATTATCTGTGGTGTGACGGTCGTGAGTTCAATTCCGAGCTACTAGTGAAATTGTGCCTCACTGGAATAGTGACGATAAAGAGCCAAATATGAGAATATAATTTTCTTAAGGGTTATTCACTACAGTTCGAAAGAAAAAAATTGAAATTCACGACTGTCTTACAGTCGTGAATTTCAAATGTTTTGTCTTAATGCATTATTTTAAAAAGGACCAACAATTAATTGGTTTAAAAAATCCATTGTGTTAAAAAAAATGAAAGTGAGTAAGTAATAAATAAAAACGTATTGCATTTGCTTTGTGCAGGTTGCGTCCATGATGGTTTCAAGTTGCTGGGACAACGGTGCCACATGCCAGGACTGTACCACCGGCAATGCCAAGTGTTTCACCGAGCGGCAAGGCCATGCTGGGTAAGTAACATCATTATCAATTCAGAAAATTATCCAGACAAAAAATACAGTTTAATATGCTGGTACATATGTTTAATAAACAGATTGTTTTCACTTTTTGTTTCTGATTTATAACTCATTTCTCATTTTCTTTTAGCACTCTGAACTTCAATAACGGACCAATGTACCTAGGCGGTGTGCCCCACATCCGTGCCATCACCGAACGACCAGGTCAGGTTCGGACAGACGACTTTGTTGGTTGCATTCAGAGTGTGTCGGTGGACGGTCGCGCGCTGGACCTGGCCAATCCGCTCGCCGCCCGGGGCACCTCCACCACTTGTCCGCGCTTCGAGGTGGTCTGCGACGACAAGGTGTGTGGCGACGGAGGCACCTGCGTGGACCAGTGGTTCGGCCACACTTGCCTGTGTTCAGATGACGTCACGGCAAACGACTGCAACGAAGGTGAGTTTTAGCATAAAGTTGAGATGTCCTGGTTATTGGAAATAATCGTTCGAGAAAATTATCAGACAGACAAAAGTGAATAAAATTAATTAAAATAGTTTTTTAAGTATTGTAGAATGTGAAGGTTTTACGGATTTAACCTGACTCAAATCATTTTTGGCCTGTCGAGTTTTTCAGTTACCAGAAAATTTTGTAATCAATTTTTTTGAAAACCTGAATTTGTCTTTTACGGATTTAATATGACTCAAATCATTTTTGGCCTGTCGAGTTTTTCAGTTACCAGAAAATTTTTTAATCAATTTTTTTGAAAACCTGAATTTGTCTTTTGGAAACTTAGCAAAAATATAGTACCGATCAACCTAGTTACATTGGTATCAAAAATTATAATTTTGAATTTTTGTTTCCCTTCTCTTAAAGTGAACCAGCCATACACTTTGGAAGGCGGCACCTACCTTGAGTTCCGGGTGGGCGAGGGTCATCGCCGGCGTCAGCTGCTCGGTAATCACGACGATACCAGGTGGCGCGGCGCGCGGAGTGTAAGCAAGACGAGCAAGAAGTCGCTCTCAGTGCAGTTCCGCACATCAGCATCCGCGGGCGTTCTACTCTACTTGGCTACTAACGAAGACTACTCGGCCATCTATGTAAATGATTGACTTACTTAATCCTTAACTTAAAATAGGCTAATTAAGCATGCGACGTAATAATAAATTAATCTGTATATTTTTTGTGACCCGCAGATCAAGCAAGGCACTCTCCACTACACGTCCAAGCTGGGATCACAGGTGCCACTCAACATGACCATCTCCGAGGCGACAGTGGCCGATGGTCAGTGGCACAACGTGTCCCTACTACAGCTGGCCAATCATGTGCACCTCGCGGTGGACGGCGTTAGCAGCAGCCGGCAGTTGGACGCCGCCAACATTCATCCATTCCTCGATCCTTACCTTAGCAAGGCCATGCTGGGTAGCAGTGACGTCGACATTCTCGAAACCAACGAGCTGCTCCCAAGTGAGTAGACAATTCATTTTCCATTAGAGAACTAAACAATACTTCTAAATATTCCTGTTACAAGCGGGTAAGCCTGTCACCAGGACGGGCGAAACCACAAAATGAAATTCACAATAAGAAAATAAAAATCTATGCAGTGGTACCTCGAGATACGAGTGCCCTAACATACGAGTTATTTGAGATACGAGCAGTCGAGCGAGCGACGTTTTGCTTTAAAATACGAGCAAAATTTGAGATATGAGGAACGGGCGGCTGCACACGACTCACCAGTTTACTGTTTGTTGGACAGGTTTTTTTTAATCCGGCGAAAAAGGCAAAAAGCAGTGACTAAAATTAAGCATTCAGTAGCATTTAAGTTGTGTATAAGTAGCATTTAAGTGACCAAAATACAAATACACTTTATAAAACCAGTTTATTTCTTTACATTCTCATTTATTATGTTTTTATACAATATTTGTCATTTATAAATACATTTTTTTTATTCCAAAACATGCAACAATAACAACTGGGGTGCATTTTGGAGGCTGGAACGGATTAATGGCATTTCAACTAATTTCAATGGGGAAAATTGCTTTGAGAAACGAGCAAATTGACATACAAGCAAGGTTACGGAACGAATTAAACTCGTATCTCGAGGTACCACTGTATATATAAAGGCAGTTCGGTGCTACGGTGTGACGGCTGCTACTGCGCGTGCCTGCTACTGTGCTCAGAGGCATTCAGGGCAACCTTCGTCCCCCTTGGACACTCTTGTCAGTTGTAAACGCTCTGTTTCTAACCAACGGTTTGTTAGCTTAGTGGTAGAGCACCGTTCTAATAAGACTGAGGTCGTCGGTTCGATCCCAATGGGTGATACTTTTTTTTTTACAGTGCCGCAGCAATAGATGGCAGTTTGATTGTTTGTCTATGGCGCGGTGATTCCCATTCCCCCATTTCTCTCGCCCGAAAAATTCTAAAGGTGTATGTTGGAAAACTAATGTTCAGAGGGCTGCTGCAATTAATTTAGACCGGCAAACAACGTTTTAAAATAAGCACGACTTATTTATTCCTTCGGGAAGTTGACAAGAGCAAAACAGGACGACCGATCTCGTTGACAGCTTGTAACGTAGTGAGCTAATGAGCCAGGAACAATTCCTATGGTGTAGTTGTGTGTGGAGGCCCCCACGCTGATTCGAATACTATTTTTATCCTTTTTATATAAACTTTGAAATTATATAATTTTGATCATATTGACATTTTATGTGGCGCCATTTTTCAAATTTTTAT
>JAQGBY010008187.1:0-10930 GCA_034698785.1 Mycogona germanica
GTCGTTTGACCCCCGCCATAGGCCCCTCTCTTGGGGGCTGCTTGCGGGTAATAATTGTAATTGTAATTGTAATCATTTTGATATCAAGTGTATACTTACGGTCGTTTCATGGCCTTTAAGGCCTCAATCAGTTCAGGCACTAGGGTGCGATGACCGGCGGCCTGTGAGCTAACGCCAACCACGTGCACATCGGCATCTACGGCCTGCTGAGCCACCTCCTCCGGTGTCTGTTTAAAGGAGTAGTAGTCAATGAAATCAACGGTGGCAGTGCGTTTTGGAACCGTTCAATCTCATGAAAAGCTTTAATTTACATTTTACTGGTTGCCACTGGGGTTCTGGCAAGTCCAGGCTGTCCTATCGTTTTAATGGTCGTTTCAATTTAAATGGAAATTTGTGACTGTCACTCTCAGATATTTCGAGAAATTTTCCTGTCTCACCCTTCCAGCTAGTCAGTATGTACTATGTATGTGTTTGTTTGTTAATTTCATCGAAAGCTCTTGAAAGGGCATTGAAATGCCTCTTATGTACAGAAAATCCTGTAGTGCAGTTGACTAGTGACATAAAAAAATTTAAAAATTGCACTGGATGTAGTGCAACAAATTTCTAGGTCAACGCAACGTCTTTCAGGTCTTGATATTGGGTAATTTATATAAGCAAACCTGACGCGACATAAACTTTTGATAATCTTTCAATATAGATAGAAATAAAACATAAGTGTTTGAATTTTTTTCTAGATACGTTAGATAAAATTACAAATCCAACAATAATCCTGACATTCCAAAATAATATCCGCATGCCAGCCGATCAGGAAAAACCTTTTTCAAATACCGGTAGGTCGGTTCACGACAGTGAAATGCGTTTTTGGCTCACTTGAAAAAGTGGTCCGACGTCCACGTCGAAACCCAGATCAGCGAACCCAGTTGCGATAACCTTTGCGCCCCGGTCGTGGCCGTCCTGACCCATTTTGGCGACCAGGATTCGCGGTCGCCTTCCTTCCACTTTTACGAACTCCTAAATGAAAGGAACAAATATATTGGAGGAAAGTCTATATACATATAGCTATAACATAAATCATCTTGTGACTTTTAGAACAATTCGCCTCAAAAACGCTAAATATGGAGTGTCTTCTATCGATGAGGTGCAGACAATCACACTTCACAAGCATACATGTAAATTTTAAATGTTTTCTATACGATGTCTCGCCACGGGGTCATCGGTTATAGGGGTGATGCACCAGACCTCCCCATATCATTTTGAATTTAAGAAGACTATTTCCGTATTTATTCAATTTCCAAATAAGTATTTAGACATACTGGCGCACCTCAATTTTGGCCTGCACTGCGGTAAAGTCTTTGCCGTCGCCATACTCAGAGCGGTAGGCACCGCTCACCAGACGATCAGTTGCCACATGACGGCCAAATACAATCTCCATGGCTTTTGTGATTTCGCCCACTGTACAGCGGGCGCGGCTGGCATCGACCGCCGCCTCCAGCAGGTTGCCCTGGCCGGACCGCGCTATCTCGGTCAGAACGGACAGGCAACGTTCCACCTACGCGAAAAACAGTTCATTATAATGATATCTCTGAATTTTTTTATTACGCTTTATTTTGCAGCGTGGTATCAGAACGTGTACATGTGAATGGTGGCATAGAAAAAGTTCGGCGTGTGGGTCTGTCTATGCGCGTCGTTGAGAGAAGAGTACCGGGAAGATCGAAGATCTCACTGATGGGCGATGCCGTGATTGTGATTATTAAAACCATTATTCGGGAAAGTCAATCTCTACAAAACCTCGCAAGAATATATGCACCACGGTTGAAACAACAAAATATGAGCGTTACCTCGTTAGTGTCCCGTGCTGCCTTCAACTTCTGCAATTTGGCTATCTGAGCGTTACGCACTTTGGTGTTGTCGATCGCTAGAACCTCCATCGGGTCCTCCTTCTCGAGGCGATACTTGTTCACGCCAACAATAGTCTCTGTGCACAAAAAGCCATTTATGAACCCTAATCTTTTACAGGCTATCCGAAAGATTAACCGATAAATTATAATTTATAGAAAATAGTTGAACGCTTGAACCACGAACGCGACTTCGCATGAACAGGAATAGTAAAAGGTGAATATTCTTTCAATGAGCTCCAAAAGTTAAGTTACAAAGCCAGGAGAACTGTAATGGTCTCCTAATTAACCCGCGCTCTCAAGAGAGCGCGCGAGAGAGAAGCTGACTTCACTGTTTCTCAACTATAAAGTTGAATTCCTGGTACAGGCGTAGATGTCGCGTGTATCGTGAGTCCGATGCGTCGCACTTTGGCTGCTGCGTAAGTACCTTTGCCATTGTCGATACAGGCCTGACGCCTGGCGGCGCACTCCTCGATCCTGAGCTTGGGCATCCCGGTGGCTACCGCCTTGGCCATGCCGCCCATGGCCTCCACCTATGAACAGAGGAACAGACAGGCATATGGACACGATTTCGAATAGGACTAAAAAAAAGGAATCATTAGTCGTTTACCTCCTCAATGATCTCCTTGCCGGCGTTGTAAATGTCCTCAGTGAGTGATTCCATCATGTAGGAGCCAGCCCACGGATCTATCACCTGATAATATTAATAATCAGCAAGTTGTATTATAGAAGTTACAGACAATAAATCGCGGTGCATGAATATTCCATTGATTTAACTTTCTAAAGTTAATAAATCTGTTGGTTTTAGGTTCGCTTTTAGCTCAGTTAACTAAAGTGATTAATTAGAAAATTTTGAAGAACGTAGAACCATTTAACATCAACCATTTATTTTTTGCAGGGACTTTGTTCGTTTGATCGGTGCACATTGTCAATTAATCTTTAGGATTCAAATTTCTTTTTAGTCATTCAACTAAGACAATTTTTGTGTTCTACGCGTCAGAATCTTTGAGGACGCTACTTTCACCAGAATATTTTAGAGAAAATTGTTGCCAGTACACCTGGATCGACTAAACAAGAACCTACATCAGGACTCCTAAAAACCGACGAAACACAAAAAGGTCTCTCAACCACATAGGCCAATTGAGGCTGAGACTGCAATTTAGTTCCGATATTCGTTTTAGATCAATGGAACCGTAATTTAATTTGTATTCTTCTAACGAGCACGGTAATTAATAGTGCCGCTGCCAGTCAAAAAAGATCCATCGATAAAATATAATACACGTGGAAAAAAGATTGAAAGACGCAATCAATAACTCGACTATGAATGCTGTAAGTAATATTAATTTTGCTACAGAATTCCCAAAATAACAGAGAATACAATCAAACAGAGTATGCGTTGCTCGAGCTAGCCTTCGGAGTTGTACGTTACGTAAAAAAACTTAGTTGCTGATTTATCGAAAAATCTGAAATAACTTGCGCTCGACTACAAATTTGAGGAACTCACTATACCTCAAAATTTATTCAATTTGGTCAAGCCGTTCGTAATTGAACGTAGAATCAGACAGATTGAGAACAGATCACACGTGGCAAATCAAAAACTGACACCCTGGCCACTTCAAATTCCCACTAGCAGCGGCAACTGAACCCAAAGTCTCAAACTCCACAAGCTGTGATACCAACAACCAATGGCGACAAATACTTTAAAAAAAAATATACCTTACCTTGGGAATGCCGGTCTCCTCCTGCAGAATGATTTGAGTGTTGCGCGCAATACGGGCACTGAATTTGGACGGCAAAGCCAGCGCCTCGTCGAATGAGTTGGTGTGCAGCGATTGGGTGCCGCCGAATACGGCAGCCATGGCCTCCACGGTGGTACGGACGATGTTGTTGTACGGGTCCTGTGGGGTTTTTAAAAGGCGCCACACTAGCAACAATAAAGTTTACGTATTACGCTTTTCAAGACAAATTGAAACTAAAAGACAACGTTAAGTTGAACGTTTCTAAAATCCAGGGTAATTTAAATCCGGGATACCTGTTCAGTGAGTGACCAGCCCGAGGTCTGACAATGGGTCCTCAACATCAATGACTTGTTATCCTTGGGACTGAAATTCTTTTTAAGTAATTCTGCCCACAACCGACGAGCTGCTCGCATTTTTGCAATTTCCTGAATATATTTGAAACGAGAAGATCATAGATGTGAAACCATTTGCAATTTATTTTTTTATGCCGCATGTGACTGCTCAAAGAAAAATAAAAAATGAGTAAAATATCAGTGAATTACAATTTAGAGACACAAAAATGAAGATTTTAGTTCTTCTATATGAAGCAATGTAAAATTATTTTAAATTTAGCATCTCAACGCACACGACTGTCACAGAATAAATGAATTTAAAAAAAAGAAAACAGATAGTCATACCATGTAGAAATTCATTCCAATTCCCCAAAAAAAGGACAACCTTGGTGCAAAGTCGTCAATGTCCAATCCAACTTTCAGCCCTGAAAAGAAATTACGAGACTATTAAATAATTTTTTTAATTGCTGGAATTTGCATTAACTGAAATGTCCACAAAAACAAAGGGAAATGCAATTGGAGCCCAGTCAGTCAGATTCCAGCTTACCAGTGCGGCAATATTCCAGACCATCGGCTAGAGTGAAAGCCATCTCCAAAACAGCATTAGCTCCGGCTTCCTGGATGTGGTAACCCGAAATCGAGATGGAGTTGAATTTGGGAAGATTCTAGGGGCACAAAAATGGGGATTCGAATCTGAAAAAGTGTTCACCTAACTTCTTAAATATACCAAGTAATCTGTATTAGCTGGCGTAGAAAAGTATTGCCGTATACCTTGGATATATAAGCAAAAATGTCCCCGATGATTTGCATGGAAGGTTCCGGCGGATAGATGTATGTATTTCTGACCATGAATTCCTTCAGGATGTCATTTTGGATTGTTCCCGAGAGCAACTCCTTCTTGAAACCCTATTAGATGGCACATTTATGGCCCAAAAAAACCATCCAATCATTCCAAAATATATTGTCGAATTAATTTTGACAACAGCTCAATAACACTTTGGCTTTCAGGGGCACCACCAAGTGATGTCAGCAGTGTGGTCTGCTGACCAACCTCAGCACACAACCAGCAGCCATTGCTTCTATTCATTCTGCTAGTTGCTGTTAGACAGGCACGCATGCTGCTTCTGTGTGCTTAGCAGCACACAGAAGCAGTCCAATCCACTGAGCAAAAGCTCCTTTTTTTCGTGTGTCAAATTTTCACTCCAATTGTCAGTTTTAACTGTGTCTAGAAATAAAGGCCCACATTTCCTAGCAAAGTTTGCTTTCTGGAATTATTGCAGCTACAGTTTAACTCAGTGAGTCCAGCTAGTGATCTTCAATTGTGAATAGAATCTCTCAAAAATTTCGATCCTGGGGACGTGCCCCTCGCATAGTGCCTAATCACCATAGTGGGTACAGAATGCCTGTAGTGCGGTTGACTACATTTGATTGGAACAAAAAAAAAATGATAAAAAATGTTAGCCATCAGTTTGGAATTCATATGAACAATTAAATTCAATTAAAAAAGCTCAGCATTTGGCATTTTATGAAAAATTCTACACTCTCTGCTTGCGTGATTGCGTGAACTGGAAGAATCTAAAGTTTTTCAATTTACCTGCTCTTCGCCGGCTACTATAAACATGGCCAGGATTGGAATAACGGCCCCGTTCATGGTCATCGAAACAGACATCTTATCCAAAGGAATCCCATCAAAGAGAATCTAATGATCAATAGACCAAAGTACCTGTAGAAGCCATTGTTGAAATTGCCGACTGCGTAAAATGGAAAAGTGAAGCAAACATTTTTTAAATTGCCAACTTAACAGAGTTCAATAATACCTTCATATCTTCGACGCTATCGATTGCTACGCCGGCCATGCCAACGTCGCCTTTGACTCTCGGATTATCGGAATCATATCTTCACACGATATGGAATGGCGACGGTGTCGAAATTAAACATAGATTCAAAGAGTTATTAAAAAACATTCCAGGAAAAAAACAGAACTAGAGAACACAAAAATAAAATGGATGACAATCAAGAATCAGCAACAAAATCGTTAATAAACGTTGTTGGATATTTATCGATCTTCCAAAACTAAAAGCTCATAACAATTAAACTTTATTATTTATTTTCCCTCCAATCAACTGTAGTCAATCGCACTACAGACGTTCTGTACCCATCATGGTGCTTAGGCACTATGCGATGGGCACGTTGTTATTACATTATTATTTTTTTGTTTTATTTTTGTTATCCCCAAAGATGTCTGCGTAGAGACACCGAAGATACTCAATACTCGATGTGCAACATTGCACTCACGCGCTACTTTTTGTTTGCGCAAAGTTACCTTGGAAACAAGTTTTTCAACGAGATCTAAGACAGGAATTTCTAAATACCCAGTGTGAGTCGGAAGGTCAAAGGCAACGCTCAACCCCTGCTGACCGGCTTTGATGTTCATTCTGTAAAAATAGTTGCTCTCCTCCACCGTACTGAAACCAGCATACTGTAAACGAAATTTTTAAAAAATCATCACTGCAAAAACAGTGTTAAAAAAATCAGAAAATAACAAAAATCAAAGACTGAAATTGACAAATGTTGAAATTGCAGCATTGTGCGGATCCCCTATGACGGTGACGGCGGCGTCACCTGGGTCCTTTTAGACTGGATACTTGTAATAATTCAGATACACGCTGAAATATAATCACGCCAGCCCCTTCAATAAGAATAGTTTTAAAACAAAGAAAACATCAATGAATCGGATATTCGATTTACCTGCCTAATGGTCCACGGTCGCTGCGAATACATGGTCGGGTAGGGCCCTCGCGTGAACGGAAATTTGCCTGGAATTTCGTGTTGGAGATTCTCGACATCATTTTTGGTGTACAACGGCTTCACATCGATACCCTGAGAAATAAAACTTTGAATTGACAAAATAGAATTTTGTCTTCCATGACGTCATAATCAGAAGGATAGACATTCATCAACACAGATAAGACTCTTTGATATCTTCACAGGAAATATGGCGGTCAGTTGTTCAACAACGGGATGTCAAATACGTCATTTCTGATTAATATTATAAATATTATGTTCGACTCATCGTATAGAACAGTCGGTTGAGCGCTCTCGTTTACTCGATCCAGAGGTATTGGTGGATAAGTACCCATAGAATATTGCTGAATCACTGAATCATAGAAATAATTATGGTTTCTTAAATGTTAAAATGAATAATTACCTCTGAAGTGCGCCAGGTGAGTTTGGCTACCGGATCCTCGCCTTTCAACTGTTTCTTGGCTAAACCAGCCCATTCCAAATCGACCGTCCGCTGGTCGCTCTTTTCACGACTTGCAATAACCACGGGACGGTAAACATACTGTGTAAAATGTAAAAATTATCAATGCAATTAAGATTCTTCAACAAGACACTTTAGCAATATAATAAGAACGTCTGGATTATTTTAAATAAAAATGGGGGTTGTGCCCTAGACAGGCCGGACGAAAAAAGACGAACAGTTGGCGATAACTCTTCTAATAATAACTAAACTAGAAAAACGTGGGAACTGACGATACAGCTAAGACGATGACGATTCACATCTAACAAATTTACCACATCCACATATCCAGTGGAAAACTAATATTTATAATTACCCAAGGTAGACAGTACCGGTGTCACTAAACACCACTTGCGATCATCAGCTGTCATTTGGACGATGACAAAATTTTAAAAATAAAACTAGAGCACATCGGAATTGACCGCACGCACTGGTATGTGCGACCAAATCCGATTTCACCTGTCTTTTCCCCTTTCCCCTTTGCCTGTTTTGCATTGCTTTTTATTTTCAGCATTCATTGTCATTTCGCAGCCTTCGGATATGGTCGCACATACCAGTGCGTGCGGTCAATTCCGATGTGCTCTAGTTTTATTTTCAAGATTTTGCCATCGTCCAACACAGCTGATGAAGGCTAGGATAGATCTAGCACTATAATCCGACAGTTACAGTATACGACAGTTATAGTGCTAGATCTATCCTAACCCCATTTTCGATTTAACCAGATATCTGACCCAACGTGCTTCGGCACCATTTTAGTTTAAAAAAATAGTTGATATAAGTGAATGTGAAAATTAATTCACACGACGACGCAGATTTCCAGTGACCTGCCACCATTCTGGCTTTGCTGGCCTATGACCTTCAACATATCCTCACAGAAGGCCCAACATTGAAGACAATAAATGAAGTTCCAGAATATGTCATTGCCAGTATATGATTGTTCGTCTCTTTTTGAATGCAAACCAATTGTTAAAAACAAAATGTCATTAAATATATAAAAGTTTTGAGACGAATTTGTCGAGACCAACATTGGATAAGTTTGCTCCATAGACTTCAGAACCTTCAGACCTCAGAAATTCCTCTGGCGTTTTAAACACCAAATGTTAACTCAATATTGCGAGTTTATGCCTACCCTATTGCAAAGACCACTCAGAGTTTTCGTTACAATCAGTTTCTTCATCGTTTTTATCTCTAAAAAGATCTTTTCCTCAGAAATTTCTCAGAAATGTCGCATGATTCTCGGGGAACTGAGCTGCGCCATTTTTAAAATCGCGAAAATTGCTAATGATGCCAGACTACATGTCCACAAGCATTTAGAATTTGAAATTAATTATTCACCATAAACCTTTAATGTTATTTTACATTTTATATAGATTTATTGTGAATAAAATTATTGCTTAATTGATGAAATACGAAAGTAATTTAATGTTTTGGATATTTGAATATATCCCGGTCTAATTAAAGAAATTTCTGACAGTCTGGTAATCTTGTAAGAGGAAAATTTGTTAATGACGCAATAAGCCTTCCCATTTGCGCTGCGTCGGCAAAAACACCACCTTGTAAAAAAGGCCGTGTTCGTATTCTCGCTTCTAAGGGGACAAACAATAACATGAAATCTCTATTGTAGGCCACTCCAACGTAAAAATGGAATCCCACGCTTAGGATAATCGTGTCGGTACCCAATTTAAGATGACGTTACTCAAAATCACAAGGCCAGCTTTCAGAAAGGTTCCGAGTAGGACTGCCGAGAGTCACATTTGCGAGATTTGTCCTTTCCTGAATCTAGCACCGGTTTCATCCGACGCGTCGAACCGAACACCGAAGTAGAATCTCCGTGGGAGCCGTCTACATGTAAGTTTTTCATCATTTCTTACTTAAATTAAACCATTTAAACCGTCATTTGTTCGGTAAAAGTGTTTATCTGAAAAGGAACTTTAGGAAAGACTCCCAATTCATTGATTCGGTGTTTCATCGTCAGCATGCTGGTAGACTTCATTCACACGTATAAGCACGAACCGGATGACAGAATTGTGCGTCCGTCTAATGATTGGGCTGAGAAGTTTTTAGGTAATCAGTGTAGTCCCAATAGATAAACGCAACCGCACAATTTTAATCGGTGTATGAATGGAATTTTATTTTTGCGGAAACTGACGATTTCAGAATATTTAATTAAGCGAACTTGGCGAAAATTGAAATAAAACATGTTGATAATCTTTCGCTACAGCTACGGTAATCCCGCCTCATCATAAATAAGATGAACGGTTCATTTTTAATCGTTGAAATAGTGATACGGGGTGAATGGGGTTGGACTACCTCTGTAGGATTATGATCTTGAGGTCTTCAAGGTTGTTAGTTAGCCTACTTTCCCCCAAGTTTCTCGATCGATTTATTCTATGAATCGAGTGCTTGTTTTCGTTTGATTGATTAAAAAATGAATTAAATGGAGTGCTGATACGACTAAAGTGGTGCACGTCTGCATGGAAAAATAAACGCCCAATTATTTTAATTAAATTTTGGCAAATGACACCTAACCCGAAACTAAATGGCACTAGATACAGGAACTCGTGCTAATAACCTAAACTAATAGAAAACCTCCTCATAAGAGACCGGTATTATCCTTCCATCACATCACATCACATTCCATCACATTTCAACTAAAATTAATTAATTTTTGACAGATAAAATTAAATGATTGCATTTACAGGACAGCGTTACATAAATGGAACAACAAACTTCAATTCTACATGTAACGTCGGTGGTGAACCCATCTTTGCAAAGAACAACTATTTTCTAAATTTTCAGTGTAAAAATATTTTACATGTAACGGGATCGATAAGACTGAAGGCTCTTTCTGTTGTACATTAACGAATATATGTGAAGTGGTAGGGTCCAACATACAATTGACGATACAATGTTATACATAGAAATAAAAAGTGAACAGAGGAGCTTCAAAAGGACCTCGATTCTGTAGCTGTTTGGTGTAAAAATCTATAGCTGAATGTTGACAAATGCTGTATTATGGTGTATATGCTGTATTACTTCCAAGTCTAGGAATCTTATGCAATATGACTACTCTCTGGGGCGCCGCTCAAGGCTGTCCAGCAGTACAAGTATCTGGGTCTGCATATGACCCCACAATTATCTTTGAAATCTCAAATTCAAAAGATGACTAGCACATCAACTGCTAGGCTTAGATTCATTCAGAACGTGTTAAAGGGTACCCAAGTAAAGTTAGTCAGTGGTCTATTTTTCCTTGGTCAGACCCAGCTGCAGTTCAATTTGGGATCTTCACCATGTGGGGCTTTTAGTGGAAATTGAAATGGTCAGGCTTAGAGATGCCAGATTTGTTAGTTGTAGATTTGGTCGAACGGACAGTCAGACATGCTGTCAAAGTTGGAAGGAAATAGATTAAATAGTTCGGAGGAAATAAATTAAATAGAATGGTGCCGAAGCACGCAGAGTCAGATGATTGGTTAAACATAGAGAAGCTATCCTTCTTGCTAGGATAGAACTAGCACTAAAATCCGGCTGTTACAATAATGGTGGATATTTGAAAATATTTCCTCGCTGACCAACGCTACACTAGTCTAAGAAGAGAAATAAACCATTTCCAATAAAAATCAGAAAATAGTAGATTTGATGTCCGATAGTAAGACACTTTTA
>JAQGBY010008188.1:0-10929 GCA_034698785.1 Mycogona germanica
CGCCGGGAATCGAACCCGGGACCGCCGAAACCACAGTCAGTCGCTAAACCGACTGGGCTACGACGAGTCGTACAATGCGATCAACATACATGTACAATGCGACCAACTGGTACCAACATGCGATGTTGGTACCAGTACATACTGAAAATATCCAAATTATAGTGGTGACTGCACCGAATCCGAAAAAATCGTATACAAAAATATTTAAACCCGAGCTGGTTTTCGAAAAAGGTCTCAAGGGTAAGTCGCGGTGCAATGACTTATTTTGTTCTCGTCCAGAGCTACACATTTCATTATTATTTTGCTTTATACACCGGTGACTCCCACTATTTTAATTATATTATTATTATGGATACAGGTTAATATTGAATACTAATTGATTCTATTGCAGCCTCCAGGGGGTCCCTCAGAGCGAGCGCTATTGAATGACATTCGATGTTAATTGTTCGTGTTTCGATTATTTGGCTTCCTGCTGGAATTTTATCATTTCTGAAACGGAAACATAATTTTATAACATATGACAAGGGTACACAATCGAATATGTAAATTAAACATGCAGATGCGCTTTCACGAAATTGTGTTTTCTTACCTGCGATTGAGAATTCCGGAACTCACTTGGTTACCGACATGCAAAAGCGTGCCTCTACAGGGTGATGGTGGTGGTCGCGTTGATCATTTAAGTGGAAACCTAGCCGACGCTGAACGCGATAGCGCGTGACTGGCAGCCGCGTTTCCACATGAACGAATCGGCCCCCCGTTGTCTGCAGAGCATGAGAGAGAGAGCGAGAGAGAGTGAGGGGTGAGATAGCTGGAATGGCTGAACATGCCAATGGATCTGGATCCGTCTGGGAATGCGGCCTCCATTCGACTGCGCAATGTGATGGATAGCACCGCCTGGGGAAATGTAACGCATTTACAGTGTTCTATTTCTCCCGTGTGTACCGCTGCTTGTGTGTTGGACAATAGCAACAAAGCTGTTTGCCAGTTTTGTTAAAATCCGCGTCTCGGCTGTTTGGAAATCGTTCGGAAACGAGGGAAACACGTAAGACAAGCAAATGCACTAAAATATTGTTGCTCGGTATTTTTGTTTTTTCTTTGCGAAACTTTTTGAAGTCTTTAATGGCGTTTGTTTTGAGATATAAGGCGATCGCAGTTAATGCACCGCAAAATTGGATTTGATTTTGCGAAACTAAACGAAAATGAATCTCGTCTTCTTACCTTTTCTCCAACCGAGCCATGTTTGTAATGTACGAGTACGATTAGAATTTGTGAGCGTAATTTATATTTTGCACGTCTTCGAAACTGAAATCCTTCGCCACAGTGCCTAAGCTGTATACAGTGAAGGGGGAAAAATATCGGCTTTATTTAGTATATGTGATATTCCTCTTTTTATTTTGACTAGACAATTAATTTTTACTGTACAAATTCTCAATACTAGGTTTTCAAGAATAACTATTGCAATTGTCATTGTGGCAGTATATTTGTATATAAATGCTGGATATATTCAATATATCAAATGTATTTGTGCTTGTGAAAACGTCCTGTTCTGTTCCCGCAACCAGTTTAGATGGTGAAAAAAAAAGAGTTATGGTTAACCATACTTTTGTTGCAGAAATAGATGGCTGATCGTCTAGCTAACTTTTGTCTGCTTTGCCGTCTATATATTTTTTTGGGGCGCCATAGCAACGAGCAAGCTGTTATTTTCGACAGAAATTGCTTCATATTTTTCATTCAGTTGAGATTTTTGGAAAGACCTTCTCTGTTATTTGAGTCGAAAAAGTAAATCAACCACGAACCATAAAGATATCCGTATCGACGCAATTCCAAGATTCCAAGTTCGTAAACAAGAAAATTCGGAAAAGTGTATTTCGGAAAAGTACGTCTTTGCAAACGTTACACTTTAACATATGTTATATTTTTCCTTGAAAATTGGATTATGAATTGTGATAAATTGTAAAATTTCGTCATATTAAAGTACAAAAAAAATATTTTTTAAAGGCGTTTACCACTTGATTTAACCGCTCAAAACCCCCATATTAAAGTACAGCAGTATAGAACTTTCATGACCACCAAAGTTATTTTTAATTAAAGCCCCGGTTACTGTTAGATTAGGATTTGAAAATCTAGATCAGTTGCGATTCCATTCAAAATTCCAAAATATCCATTCAAAATTTATCATGAGGGTACAGTGAAAATCATGATCAATGATTATGATTCAATCTGCAATCATGCTGACAGAGCATTCTCTGGGCGACACTGGTTGCGCGTGTTGTCATTTCTTCTGTTGTCAACAAGAGTGCAGATCACTGACTCTTTCTCAATTTATTTATCGATTTTACGAGTGCGTTCAAATATCGATCGGATGACGAGAGATGGTCCGCAGCAAACGCAGCATTTCAAAGGGGTGGGGGGAGAGAGCAGGAAAACTACAAATTTCTCTGTGGTGACGACTATGGCGAATTTTAAAGTTTGTGAAAGCCATCCGAAAAGCAGCCCTCGGATTGGTAGTCGTTCCTCAACAAACAGTAGTGTGGCGGCACTCTTGTTTTCGCATCGTATATATTGGCGGGGGAGGGAGGTCAGCGTCCTTCAAATCGAGCGCTCAAGAAATCCACGTCCAAGGAACCGTGGAAATAAATCACTTTGCCCAGGCGATTCGCACGTCTCCAATTGCCTGTATTGGACGCGCTCGAAAATGGAACGGTGACAGTGGGGGTGCGTTCGCCGGAACCGATCACTGCCAATCCAGGCCTCTTCAAATGAAACGCTTGCTTCAATGAAATTTCATTTGTGAGACCTTTCCTGACATCGTGGTTTAACAATGTTACTCCACAAAATGATTCATTCCTGAACTTATATTATCCAAGAAGTGTGGAACAACCTCGCAGAGTCTGAAATTCAGAGTCTCTTAGGATAGTGCATCTCATCCCAAATAATTGTAATTGCAAAAAATATCATATACAGTACATTGTTCACCATATACGTTTGTTTAAATTTAGAAATACTGGATTGACAAAATAAATAAAAGTGCATCACTTTATATACATTTCTTTACCGTGAAATACTTTTCTTTTTTAAAGGAAATTTCAAAGTAAAATTGTTCATTATATTAATTGTACTATTATAACTTCTTGTTTTATATGCGATCAGCATTTCACTGAAACTTTATTAATAAAGGTTTTTTAGATAATTTAAACCACTTATTAATGAACGACTCGTCGTGGCGCAGTTGGTTTAGCAACTGACTGTGGTTCGGCGGTCCCGGGTTCGATTCCTGGCGCGGGCTGGATTATTCGATCCCGGGGTACTGGTGAAAATGTGCCTCTCACATAGTGCCTAAGCACTGAGATGGGTACAGAAACTCATGTAGTGACACAAAAAAAACGAATGTCTAATCAAAACGTTAGCTTACATGCTTCCAAAGTTAAAAGCGATTTTCCTACAGGACAACAAATTTTAATTTTAAATCGTGTTTACATCTTGAGAAACATAGATTTGCAGTGTTGACGTTTCTTTGATGTTGCCGCTCGGCCAAACTCGCGTTCAGTCGTCGGTCGTACGCTGTTGTCGGAAGCCGTTGTCGCCCACGACAGATCCCGTCCACAGAATACTGCGAGGCGAGGCATCTTCGGTTACCGCCGCACAGCTGCGGCGATTCCCAGATGGACTTAGGCCCTCCCTCTCTCTCTCTCTCTCTCTCTCTCTCTCGCCGCCATCTTTGTTTGTTTGCCGCCTGGCTGGATGCAAGATGACGAAGAGCACCCTGGCCTCCCCCACCTCCCGCTCCCGCCCCCGCGAAATCCACCACCTTCTCTACTCCTTCTTCTCCCAAAGTACTTGTTCTGGCGAGCGGAGATAGCGCCGAGTCGATATATACAGGGCCCACCGTGTCAATCGCCTGGAAGTGCTCTGCACACCAACGTCTCGGGTTCCAAGTGAGCCCTCTAGTGGCGAGACCTCGAACTGAATGAAATCGGAGGACGCTGTTACCCCTTAAACTACAACAGCACCTCAACTCCAGAACTGTATCTCATTGCGCGATATCGGCTTGAAAAAATGAAATTCCTTTATCACGTCTAGTACCTGAAAAATGAAATTGGATTATTGGAACCTTTAAAAACTTGGACATTTGTTCACCAATTAAGGTGTAGGTGTGCACGGAGTGTGAATAAAGACTTATGCAAAAATAAAACTCTTGAATGATTATGAGCTCGTTCAAACGTCTTGTATTTTACGGATCCAATTTTGTAATTATAACTCCTTGTGCTTTAACCTGAGATAGCGCAAAAGCTCCCCAAAGAGTTTCCCTGCATTACACCGTTACTACGTGACAAGTTAAGCAAGCCAAAACTCGCATTGATAAATCAACTGTACAGATGATCTGAAACAAATCCATAAAAATATTTGCAGATAGATGGAACAAGAAATACGCAGACATTTATTTAAAGCTGATATTAAAACTACACCTTTCATTTAACAAAAATTGTTAATGGTGCTCAATTACGATTTGGTCATGACAGCATAAACCAGCCGTTACGTGCAAGGTGATCAATCGTTCCAAGCAGACGTTTAGTGCTGAAATTCACCCTCCAATTACATTGCCTATCATCTAATAATGTAATTTTACCAATTTTTATTCGATCTTGACAGCATTGGAATTTTTCATGGGAGATTGGAATCCAATAGGAGACAGTATCGGAATTTCCATTGGGAAATTCCACATTAACATTTTAATACGAATGGTAATTAGCCTAGTAATCGAAGTTCCCAGCGCGTTTTTCTAGATTAGGATCAAATTCCAATGTTGTCGAACCGTGAACGTTCAAGCGCGTATTTGCTGTATATCGCAATTCCAAAATGACTTGCGATTTGCTGGTAATTTATGAGCACGATCTACATGGAGAAAAGGGGTGGAAATCGATGGCACCATTTTTATTTCGCAGGACTGCATTAATTGCGTACAAATGTGTGAGCAGTGCTCACACGGAATAATCAACATAATTGCGTTTGAAACTGTTTTCTCGCAGCTTTCAGAAGTGGGCGAAGATTTCCGTGAGGGCAGAACACATTACGCTTTTATTGCTGCTTTTCGAAAAGCCAAGTTTCCTTTCTCTGCATGAATAACAGTTTTATTCAATTGTTATTATCTTGCGACAAGAGCAGTGCTCATCAAAAATGATTAAACAAAGATAGTTGATCTGAACATATTACCAAAATACCTTATTTCGTTATCCGAGCTTGCATTTTATTTTGTTAAGTGACAGGTTAAATAATAAATTTTATGCGACATATTATATAACTGATCGTTACTTTTTAGTTAAGGTGTATGTGCATTGCGATAGATAAATTATTCGCCGTTTGAAATGGTTTATAGGTTTCGTGTTTCTTTTCATGTGGTAGTATTTGAACCAACGAATTCGAAGCATCTACGAATTTTTCATTCATAGGCGGAATTCCTTTTCTCTCCCTTCTTTTCTTGCGTTGTTTACAGACACATCTCATGTTGAGCTGCCCCCAACAAATACACAATAAAGCTAAGCGACCGACCGTTTCGTTTGAATATATTGAAAATAGAGGTCAGTCGAGATGTCAGATATTGTTTGGCATCACTAGCGGCTCTTTTTTTTTAGACCGTGGGTTGGAATGGGTTTCTCGTCGCTAACCCCCTGATGGACGGATTTGTGCCTACCGGCGCTACCTCTGGCGGTGGTGGCCCCAGACATCGACAGACAGACGAAATGCTCAATACTATATCGATCACATCAACGGCGCGTTCCACTTCTACTGGTGTCGAACGTGCGAATACAAACTATTTTTTGTTGATATGATAGAGCTTTTTCTTAGCACCTTTAAGGGATAGATTCCAACTCGAAGCAGTGAGAGGAGAGAGAGACCGGAAGCTGGTCACTTTTGTGGACAACCATGTTGGAAGCGTCACTTCCATCGTTACTTCCCAATATCCGGCCGACTAATTAATTAATACTCAGAGTTTCAGTTATGAAAATATCTCATCAGCGAGAATAGTCTGTTTCTGACATCATGCAATTGTTCAAAACTTATTGACGTGTGATTTCGTGCAAACGACGATCGGGATTGGAGTGGAGTGACCGCAAAACTAAGCATAAGCAAAACACCCCGGTGTTAGGCTTCTCGCAACACCCGATGATATGTGTGATTGCCAACGAACGGGGGTAACTATATCTGATGACTTCAGCGATCGATGTATCTTTATATTAAAGAAGGACAAGTGAGAATGAAAACACACCCTTCACAGTTGGCTTTACACGTAGATAACGATCATATAAAGGTGATGTAGAAATGTATTTTTAAAATCTGATTGTGTTCCCTTTGATCGTTCAGATAATTTGAGGAATATACTTCGAATTGTAGAAAAGGAAAGGATTCTAGGCGGTATACATTATAGAACGTTTTAATAATACAATACAAAATAATCTTTTGAACAGGAATTCTGCTCCCCTTTTCTCGCCGCGGGCTCTCCCAATGCAATTTGATAATAATTTCTGTAAACTGTAATTACAATTGAATGCACGTTTTGTAAGAGGACTTCGGCCATTTTTCATCCGTGGTTCATAGAGATAGCAAAGCTGACCCGAGACCGGACTGGTCGAATTGTTTTCGTCTAGCCTCCTTTAAATCGAGGTCGATTCGAAGCGGGGGCCGCAGGGTTGACCAGCCTCCTGGTTTGGCCGAGCGGCGACCGGCGGTTGCGACCGCCGCGTGCCTGTATGGAGTCTGGAGATTAAGGAGATGCACAACAATGGGGACTGGTTGGGGTGCGGTATGGAGGCAGAATGTTTTTCAAAGAAAACCGCGTCCTTTAGGCGAGGTGTGTGGGATGGGATGGGATGCGACGAGGAGGAGGGACAGGGGCGGTGACAATAGGTGCTGCCTTCGGTAATGGAATATCGGAACTCACTAGCATGTGCATGTGTGCCAGAGTCGCTGGCACCTTGAATATGCTAACAATGCATCCGGGTCTTCGCAGACGCTCAAACGAACTGGGATAAAGCTGAATCCGGAAATACAGGGTGACCACCATTTCATTAAACATTTTGTTAGCATACTGTTAGCTGCTCGGACAAAATAAATCGCGATTTAATGTACTTTCGTCATAAATTGCGGTGTCATCGGTTTGTTAATCTTCTGTCGTTTGGTGGAGTGACCCTAAAATATCGAAACATCGCAGTAACTGATTCTATCCAATAATTAGCAAAGTAAAAATAGCAAATAATTTTTTTAACTGTATATAAGATACGTATTATCAGCTACGTATATCAAAACTGTCGCAGGTTTGAAATTTTGAAATTTGAACCCCTATTTTGGAAAGAATTTCCCCTATTTTAGTGTCTAAGCACCAAGAGGGCTACAGAAACTCCTGTAGTGCGGTTGACCACAGTGATAGCAAAATATAATAAAAAATCTTAAACTATTTGTTAGTATGAAAGTATTCAGTTCACTCATGTCGGAATGAATTTCTTCAAAAAATCAATTCCGAAATAGGTGGAAAGAGTATTTCGTTCAAAAACTGACCATGGCGTTATTGTGTTGGCAGGCCATAGCATTTCTTTTTTCAGTTTCCTATTGGCTTTGCTCTCGTTTGGTTGTGTCGAAAGTGGCCCCCCAGCAGAGAGGTCTGGCCAGCCTATAATAAGCGATGTTGAGCAGTTTCGAAATTCAATCTTCCATTGCCAAAGTCTGTGTGTGGCAGGCCGCCACCCCATCGCGTAGGCGTTGGCCAGACCTGGACTCACCGACGTCTGTTTCCCGGATAAAACTTTTCTATAGAAACGCATATGTGCATGCACAGTAGGCCTGTTTCATGTATCGTGCAGTGGATTTGTTTACCTTCGATATATACACGAGGCTGAATTCTGCTTTCGGAATTGAATCGTGATCTGGTTGGACCAGATCCAATTCAGAATACTTATGGTGACATTTGGGATTTGATTCCAGAGAAATGTCGTCAACTACGAGCTTCGGTTGCAAGCACGGCATATTATATTCACATTTGAAAAATTTTACAAAGTTCACGGAATTATTTTTACAATGAACAATCACATTTTAAAATGGCATTGTTGAAACATTGATTTTTCGTAAACTTATGGGCTGGAGACTCTAGATGGCGCTTCTAAAAAAATTGTTAAGATATAATCGAGCCGAACATTTTATTTTTATTTCACCTGTAACGCTCTCACATTCAGTAAATTTGATGCCATGACATGAGGGACGTGCTTATTTATAGAGGGCGCCTCTATTCGCATACGCCATATAGTGAGAGTATAGATGCAAAGGAATATCGAAAAAATGTCGAAAAACGAAGAAAAACAAAATTGAGTTTTCTCTCGGTTGATATCCGATTTCAGTCAGACTCCAGGTTCTGCACACGTGTCATGGGAGGGGGTCTCTCGTTTTTTATATTCTCCCTTTCTTTTCTCTAAATAATTGATTGAGTTAGTTTCGCCCAGTTGGCGTTGGTTTCAGGTTGCAATCCGGTTACCTTTCGATGGCAAAAGCACCCTTGCAGCGCCTCGCCGTTTTGGCGGTCGGGCGCAAACGCAGATAAAGAGATGGAACCAGATCTAGGGTTGGATCCCGGTTCGGCAGGCATTGGTCGTTCGACGTAAGAGCGGGGTATCAGTTGGATGCGGAGCCACCCCTGGCGTCTGCCTGGTCTCCGTGCGCCTTACCTCATGTCGAAGCATCTCTCGTCGAGCGATGGCACATGCCATCGGCACGACATAGGGGTCCGACAATGAAGTTGAAGTCAGCTTTGACGCTGTTAACAGATTCAACTCTGATTCTACGTTGAGCTGAGCGCTCTTGCAATAATTATTATCTTTTTGCTTGAATTATATTTGCAATAAATACTGTTATAATTATTGCAAACTAGGATAATGACCCGCCTTCACCCGGAATCACAAAACGGGGAAATAGTGTGATGCTCGATGTTATTCGAATAGAATTGAATTATCCAATGATACGCGGAACCAGGATTTTTGGGTGTCCTTAAGGCGTTGATTTGTGACATCACTAGTTAAAACTGCAAGACTATCACAATGCATATCGATAGTTCGACACAGTCAGTATCGGACTGCATGGCACATTTAACCTACCCGCCTTTTAGTCTCCCAAAAGTCCCGAAAGATGGGGACACGTGTATTTTTGTTTATTAATTCAAGTCATGAACACAACAAAATAAATACGTAACTGAAATAAGCAGCGTTCACCGCGGTACTTGTGGTTCTGCATCCAGTGTAACTTTCATGGCGCTGCGTTTCGCCGTTCGTTAGCTAACTGGCGACACCAGGAATCCAATTTTGTTTTAAACTTGTAGTATTAAATTATTTAAAAACAATTAGCAAGCAATTTTCTAAATTTCTTTATTTTTACTATTTTTTATTAAACACATTCAAAGATGAAACATTTACCTTGACATTTCAACAGTTACTATTTTTTAAATATTTGTTTAGGAGGTTAACCAACGTTGCCGATCTAAAACCTCCGCAGGGAGCGACCTGGTAATTTTGCCTAGCCTGCTATCCAGGTAGGGATTCTTAAAACGAGTCCTCTAGCTTTACTTCCATTCCTAAGGAATGCGCACGTCGAAATTTCTTTCTCCGTCAAAAATTCCGTAAGTGTCGGCCAGGAATAAACCCCGCGTTCTATGATGATGACCAACAAGAATTTAACAATTGACGTGCAAAAAATAAATAGTCTAATAAAGTCCAGGTAATACTGACGCTCACAATTTAGGCATGAGATTTTCAGCGTATCAAAATGGACGAAACACATTAAATGGACAACGATCGAGTATGTTTTATTCATGCTGTTCCTTGATAGTAAGCTAGCTCACTAGCGTTCCAAACTCATGAGCTACAGTTACGTGCGATGTAATAATAACCGGTCTGTTGACTGTGGTGTGACCCCTGAGCGCAGTCAGCAAGGGTCCCCAGCGTCGTTCGTTGTCGTTGCTCGCGTTTTCCGCGTGTTCTCCCAGAGGGGATGCTGGGAAGACATGCGCGGGTTAGAGGCCCACGACTCTCGCATTTATTGTTCGCTGTCGCTTCGTCGGAGAAAGAGGAGAGCGAGGAGAGAAAGGGAATGAGAGAGAGAGAGAGAAAGAACGAACGAAAACGTTGGAGAAAAGGGATCCCGGTGCACACAAACACTCGAGTTCCATTCGCCTTGTTTGCGCATGCGTCGTCTGGCCGATCCAGCATTTTCCGAGCGATTCCTCCGTGGCTCCGCAATACTTGCGGCACCAGCGCGTGAACATGTGCAATGTCGGTTGTTAGCGCTGTCGAACTGCTTGTCCTCATGGTATTGAGTGATGGGGGTGTTCTGGAATTCCACGAATATAAGAAATAAGAAATCCATCTCCACGTATTCATAAATTTCAGTCTATTCATTTGTGCTTTGTATTGCGCGCTGTGACTTCGAATGGCTAACAAAAATTATGAATACGTTACTAAATATTCGGATTTTAAAAAAAATTTCCAAAATTTGTAAAAATCTATCCCAACTGAATGGTACTTCTCAAATTTCAAAAATGAAATCCGGGAATCATATTTGGATTTAACATTTTCATCCACATTTGTGATTCGATCCGTACAGGACTTGGAATTTTTTTGAGACGAATGAAATGTTTGGCTTTGAGTGTCAAACTCAAAGGATTCTTGTCATTCAAATTATACATGAAATAATTATATTTACGAATGGATGATTCTCAACTTCCTTTCATGGCTGCATCGTAGAAACTAATTTTAAAACTTCAAACCAGTTTTCATGGCTCGTCTTTAGGATCCTCCAAACACACACCTTTTAAAAATTAGTTTCTGAAAAATTCTGTTAAATTGTCAAAGCATGTATCAAGTCCATTTCATTTTGTCTAGCAACGGAAACACGAAT
>JAQGBY010008189.1:0-10929 GCA_034698785.1 Mycogona germanica
CCTCTCACATAGGGCCTAAGCTCTGAGAGGGGTACAGAATCTTCCTGTTGTGATCCGTCACTTCAGTGAATTAAAAACAAAATATATATATATATATTGATGGAATCCGTGGATGGAACACCAACTGCGTAGTAGACTTTCAAAGGTTAATCCAAGATGACAGAAGAACACCAAAATTGTTATGACTATTTCACGGTACTCACGCTAATTCCTAGCAGTAACGAGACGAAATTGCGGTGGAAAAGGGCGACTTTTTAATTCCGGAGCCAGCTACACAAAGCGAGAAAGTGTAACACGGAAAAACAAAGCGAAACGTCCGAACTCGAAAAAGCAAACTAGCGAGACCGAAAGCCGAGACGAGAACTGCGTCATCGCTCGTGCGTACGTGTGGGGGGTCAGCCGGTGACCCTTGCCTGGGGCAACCGGCTCGGTGCCAGAGTCGCCACCTCGTGACGACCCTGGCACACCCAGTGCTCGGTGGCTCCCAAACTTTCAGAGACCACCGATCACCAGCACTTCCACGGAGGTGTCATTCCTCCATCAGATATGAAGAACGAATTTGAATTTATTTGCTATGGCAATCAATCGTCGTTTCATGTTCATCATCATTATCATGTTCAATATCAAATGTTGTTTTTTCTGTTTATGTTCAGATTATTAATTTTTTTTTTTTAATTTTATTGTGCTCTAAATGAAATCTAAATGTTAATTCGAGGTAATATTGAAATTTGATTCTTGAAATATTGCACAATTTTTATAAATTACATATTTTCTTAGTTTTCCATATTGCTCAAATATGTGTAAGGCTTGAAAATTAGTAAATTCATACATTCATTACGAACTCCCTCAATTTCTGATAAGAATCGTCAATTTCTTGGAAGTGGAAATCCCGGTCAAGACTCTTTTATTTGTTGCTAACATACAATATACTTGGCGTGCGATGCGGTAATCGTCAACTTTGCGAACGGTGTCTAGAATAAGAGCGCGGGGGTAATCGTATTCCAATAACTACATTTCCGGAATCGTTCTTTGGCCACAATGCAATTTTACAGCGTTGCCGCTTCCCGTTCCCCTCATTGGTCAGTCAACCCGAACTAAGCGTCCGCCACAGCATACATTCTCCCCCTCCTATCGTATCAGAGGTTGAAGCCAGCATTCTGAAACTCAATTATATTGGAATTATTGCTCTGGGCAAAGACGCATTAGATTGAGTCCAACTACTTTATATACAGAGTATATATACTACAATGTTTGAAATTTGGATAACAATTTTTTCAATAAAATTTGTATCATTTATTTTGTAGGCGAGTACATAGGGATAAATGAACATAAGCATAAATGAACCAGGCCTGATATAATATTTTCTGTCTTAGATTTTTGTGGTTTCAAATTATTTAAAATTAGTTATGGAATGTTAATAAATGATGTCGAAGACTGACTTGCCTGAAAACAAAGATATATTTTTTATCGTAAAATATTTTAATAATTTTAAGGTGACCACAATGTGATTTTCTTGCCGTTTTAATTGCAATGGTGCATCGAGAACACACTTTGGCATCCATAATGTGGCATTTATAATGTTTGTTAAGGAGGTCCACCGGTAATGGTATTCACCCTAACTCCCCCCCCCCCCAGAGTGCCTGGTAAGTTTGCCTAACTTAGGCTGCAAAGTAAAGAGATTTTTAACGCGTCCTGAAATCGTACAGGCAAGTGACACGATTTACTTCCATTCCGAAAGAAGGTGTCTGCCAGTATCGAAACCGCGATACGGACATTGAAGGCAAGCACGCTAACCATTACGTCACTCGACATCTACATACAGGAACAGATGCTCCGGCAAAACAGATTCCCTGGGCAGACACCCTTGTCTTGTCTCACCCTCCCACCTCAGAATGACCCCCTCCCTCCCCCTGTTTACCCCGATGCAGGTCACCCTCACAACACATCGACTCTCCGACCCCCGCTTTCGCAAATGGTATCGACCGAAAAGACAACCGATCACCCAAACCCACACATACCCCTACATCAGACGAAAAAATATATATAAAGGCTGGCAAAGCTCGCCAGCACGGGCCAACGAGTGTGTATCGTTCAACGGACCAATCGCCTATTGAACACCACATACAATGAAAAATAAACAAAGCTGCGTGCGAGCGACATCCAGGGCATGCTCTTCTGTATACAACACCAGATGCCAGCGCCAACTTATTTTTGGACTTGCTTACACTGTAGGGTACACGGAACGCGCCATCACTTAGTTACGATAAATATCGCGCCCAGGCAGTGCTGTCAAAATTGAATTACGCCTGCCGATATGGCAATATAATGTAAATCAAGGTTTTTGCGAAAGCCAGACGGTAGTTAGCAGGCGATATGGTTATTAATAAATTAAATTGCAGCTGGATTTGTCGCGGAATTGTTATGGTTAGGCGGCCTCAATTTGACATTATAAATTAGTATTTGATTTAAAGGCGTAACGCATGTAGACAATGTTATACGTGCCAAACAAACAATATAACGTGGCTAAATGAGCTATTTTGGAATTAATTAAACTAGCAGAAATTGGCATTCGTAAACATTCCACAAAATAATCACAACTGAATTTTTATAGTAATATTCGCTGATAAGGTTCATTGAAGAGTAGTAGTCAGATGCTCAAATCTGGCTTCCAAATTCAACGGAAAAAGATGGAAACAAAAATACATGATAGATATGAAAGCAGGAAGACAGAACAAAGGATGACAGATTCTTTTGAACTCTGGTACTGGAGACTACTGGCCCGTGTATCTTGGACTGCAAAACGAACCAAGAAGTTGGAGGGCATCAAGCCAGACGCATCTTTGGAAGCCAGGGGGTGAGAAAGCGGGTCATGTCATGCGGGCAGATGCTGGTCAAAGGGCACTATACTCGATACTAACAGTACTCGATCGGAAACACTGGAGTTTTTATCTACGAGGTCACCATAGATCGGAAACGACTTGACAGTTTTAACACCCACACAAACATTAACAAAGACAGAAGGACACGCGAAGATGGGTGAGTAAGTAAGGGCCGCTATCACCAATGGAACAACAACAGCATTACCAACTGTCCCTCTCAAATTCCACCACCACCTTGCTCTCTCCCCCACCTTCTCCGTCTTAATCATCTCCAACTTGCGCACAAGTCTTACCCCATTAGAGGTCTACAGCACCAACACGCGCTCTTAACAGGATTGGAAAATGCTAATTTCGCGACTCGGCATTACGGCACACACATATCTAAATTACTCTTTCCCTTTAATACATTCGCCCAAGCCTGTACCAACCGCCGTCGTGTATAACACACAAACACAAGAACACACCCGGAGCACCGGCAATAAACCTTTAACGGATCGACCGCATCTCAAACTATAATAAGAACATAAAATGGGTTTCTCTCTTGGGAGGAGGGCGCATGCGCCGAGACGAAAACTAAGAGGAGGGAGAAGAGTTTGAGCCCAGCTGCATAAGAGAAAGGGAGGTCAGGAATGATATTCACCGCAATGAGCGTGAAGATAAATTGTTTATCCGGACGTTTGCGAGTTGTGGTTATAGTGTAAGCAAATTTTAATTAAAAAATTTGCTAGTACCGTCAATTGCAATTTCATAGTTACGAAATTAACAAAAGGTCAATGGAGGAAAAATAAGCAAGGTTGGCTGATAATGCTTTAATTTGAAATTAGATTTTCATTTTTAACGCGCTTTAATAAATTACTAATTATTAATGCATGTTCAAAATTTAATAGTACAATTTCAATAGTGCGATAATATAACTTTAAATTGAGAATAATCAACACTGATACTAAACCCTGATATTATCAAAATTTTCAGCTCACAGAAGGTAAACGTTTCTAAATGTCTGCTTCCAGAAAGCGAGTTCATGCCATTTTTAGACTGAAAGGAAACGAAAATTTGAGAATTTCGCCTCCGAAAAACAAATTCTTCCGGAAATTGTGGCCAGAAATCTGATTTCCTTGCTAAATTGTACAATTCAGATTCGTGTTGCTAACAATTCATAACAACAAATGTAACTCCAACCACTCCTTCTCATCCTGGCTATAAGGCAATAGTAATGAAAGCCTCCATTCAGTTCTTGGAACAGAAAAAAGAGTGCACATATAAAGTTAAATAGTGCATGTACGCAACCCGGCCATTCCGAAGAGCCACCGCAGCTAAACTTCATTTGATCAATCAGCGTGAAATTAAAGGTCCAAACGGCGTGAGCCCAGACTTTTTATTCTTGGTTCTCCACCTACGCCTCATTCTTAAGATGAACAAATCCCCATCGACTTCAAGATCTAAAGGTTCCCCAAACTCGACATCGTAAAGTGCACCGAAAGCCGTTCAATTAGGCATTTTTTAAACTCACCCGGCCCATTCCCGTGTAGATGGAGTGGTTTGTGGGCGCAACGGGGAAAGAGGGACTGGGGAAATGGGGACTGGCAACCCCACGAAATTAATTGGCTTCAGGTGGAAGCGCTATCCATCATTTTACGAGTATTGTTGAAAAGCGCGGTGGCCATGCAAATATACAGGATGAGCTTTCATCGGCTTTGCACCGGCTCCTTTATTATCCAAACGTGGCCAATTTACAAATGGTCTAAACAGCATTATTGGGGAAAAACTTCACGTAAAAATAGTATCAAAAATTAGGCGAACTCTCAGGAGGATTCCGAAGCACCTTCCTCACTCTTTTTCCTCCATGCACACTGTTATTTTAAATATCTTGTCGAATTTGCTTAAATATCCATGGGCATGCACATATATATTCACTACTGCAGAAGGGGAGGGATAAGCAAAGCCATGGCCTTTTCACCTTTCCAAGGAATTGGAAGTTCTCTGGGGTAAGAATTCATGAGTGGCTCACATATTTATACTGTATGCAAAGTGTAGTGCTAATCTTGTTGGTGCTTTTAAAACTTGCGGCGACTTAAGCGCATACGGCAACATGCATTTAGAATATTGTGTCGTGTTCGTATTGAGTGAAAGCGAATTTCTGAACGCAACCCACATTCTGTTGATAGCAAAAGTAGTCGCTGACATATGCATCAGATATGAAATATTTGAAGACGCCTCTGAAAAAAGACGTTTTCGAAGCATATAAATTTATTAAATTCCATTATGGTTGTAATATATATGTAATTTTTATGTAGGTACATGTACTTATAAATTAAATGTTAAAATGTAATGTATTTGACACATCTATACGAAGGTATTTATTATTAATTTTTATTTTGATCTGTACAATAAATTTAATGAATTTGGACATTTTCCAGAGGACAAATATGATATCAATTTTAGTGGCATTGCCGATTTGCAACATGGCCGTGGCTCCATTGTAGTTGTTCAGTGCGATTCGAGCCCCCAATGTAGTAAAATTTCTAACCGATAAAATAGTCCGCAGCTCTGCTCTTCTTGCAGATACGACATTTCTTTAGAATGACACTCCAGGGTACCTGACGATGCACCATCAACAAGTTTTGCCGTACGTGAGGATAATAAATAATGACGATTCGAAAAAATGATACCGAGGATGTCGTGTGTAAATCGCAGTTCGGTGTATTGTGGAAGAGTCGATGAGCATGAAACTAATTCAGACCACGAAATCAAATATATTCAAATCATCCCTTGCCCTAACTTTATTGCATTGAGTCACAGCCTTCACGACATATGGTAGATAATACTATCTAGATTTGTCCCAAGTTGTCCAATAATTTTTCAGGATATTGTAATATTGTCAATAATCTTCGATCCTTTACTCACATTACCAGTTTTTACACTAAATAAAGTTTAATATGTGCTTAAATTGCGGTTCCAGCCACCCGTTCAATTTATTCATAAACTACAGCTAAAACTATGCTCGCGCTAGACGATCTCCAAGAGAAGGAATCCAAAGTCTAGGTACCCTTATCCGAATTAAATTTCGTAAAAGTTTTTATCGCTGAAACAATAAAACTTCTGAGTGAGATTTACGAGACCCCAGTTGATCGATTATTCATAAAAGGTCGTTATCGTGATTTGGCGACCAAATTTGATAATGTTCTAGAAGGCAAAACTATGCAAGAAATCCGTGAATAATATTTTACAGGTCTTTATTACAGTGAATTGAGATCCGCATTTAAAGAGTCCCCTTATATTAATTGCCTGATGAGAATAACTTATATTCTCATAAACTTTGCGATGTTTTTATAAAACCACGACCATTACATTATATATGCCAAGTAGCTTCATTCATTTTTTGTAACTATCTCTTCTCTTCATCTGTCCTATTGGGACCACGGTGGATATGGATAGATGCTTGGAAAAATTATTCATGACTCGCACCAACCTGCGCCACCATCGGCAGCAATTGGACTCACGTGACCACATTTGTCGAAATGCCAATACAAATTAGCGCCATCTAAGGTCAATTGTAGAGGGCGATTACACTCAATTTCCTTTGTGACATAATTATGATAATGTTAAATACGAATATTATGGAAGCAATGGTGACTATCAGTGCAAATTACAAACTCAAAACACCCAAATTCAGTAAGAAAATTTGAGATTATGCAATATGTGTCTGCTTCTTATATTTATTTATTAATTTATCTCGAAGCCGACGGAGCACTCAAATAGCAAGCAAAATTCACCACTGTTCGAATAGCATGACTTACTTAATTCTCAAAAAAGAAACCAAGCGAAGATAAATAAAGGCAGGTCTCCGGAGGAACCGAGCGGAGGCAAAAATCTCAAATTATAAAACTTGCCAAGCGACTATAAGATGGAGACGGAGAGAGAGAGCCTTGAAGAGTGCTGTGGGGATTAACGCACACAAAAAACTTCCGATCTTAATGCTCTTATATTAGACAAAAAAGACATTAGACTGGATACCCACGACGACGACTAATTAGACTTGCAGATCACAGACGGGGTACAAAAATTTCCGCACCATTTTTTATTTTCTTTTTTTTTTTTTTTTTTTGCTTTTTGGGCGACTCTAAATGTATGAGCGCATTTGCGACGCTCGATTTTTATGTGGGAGAGGGAGACGAGGGAGGGGAAGGGGCGTCGTAGAAGGCAATTATGAAATCTAAGTCTTCATCTATGCGGTGATTGTTTAGGCGTCAGCTGGGCACACATAACCTAATCTAATTGCGATTGAGATAGATTTACCTGCACGCAATGGATCACGATGCATCCATACATCTTCCTGGAACCCCATCCTGCAACACAGGAATGGGTCTAGCAAGTTTGTAAAAAAAATTCGAACAAGAAGAAATTCATGTGAAAAGTCGACTAAATTGCAATATCGCAAATACTGACAATTGCCGAGGTAATCTCTAGCAATAAATAATCAAAAATCTTGTTTTGAAAAGTTATCGAGTAATTGTAACTAATTCTAGTAGAAGAAATCTCTAAAAGAAAAGTCTCTAGAAAAGATCCAAAACATTCTTATCCAAATTCATTTTTGAGTTTTGCGATTAAAACTAGATGGATTTTAGGCGGCAAAAATATTAGACACCTGAATTACCCACGATAGCATCGACAATGGTTGTTTTGAAACTGACTATGCTGGTCAAACTTGGCAATCGATGATTTTAGAGAATTTTTTACCATGACAAGAAAGTTGAAAAAATTGTTCGACTAGGTTAAGGACAACGGTTCAGGTTAATTCTTGTCTCGAGCGCGAAACTCGACGTATCAGATAACCAGCAAGTCAAAAGTTTTAAAAATTCGAATAGTATACAAAAGTCCTAGTTATAAAGATAATGAATTTCAAATTTCATTCAGATTCCAAATTTATAACCGGTGCAGCATCTGCTCATATGACAACAGATAGTCTCACGAAGATGTGGAAAAAAACCATTTCTAGCTATGAGTCGCAAGATATTAGCAGTAATTATGAAAAGGCGGCCACATAGCTCAATGTGAGAGAATGAGCGCGAGAGAGAGCGTTCGCAGGAATTATCCACGAATCTGCAAAACTTATCCTCCAAACTATCGACATGAGTATAATAATTTCGATAATTGCCACTTAGCTCGTCCGCTATTTTATTGCAAGCGCCTCCGACGAATAGCGAGATTCGGGTTTGGTGTAATGCAAAAAGTTTGTCGACGCCGAAATAACGACTTCAGGGATGGCCGATATATTGCTAGAGAGTTACTTTCTCTAACATTAGATGAGGGAGGTCCTATCTAGTTTCACGCTAATAGTTGTAATAGTCATTTGACATTTCGAATACGATTACGATATTACGGAGCAAACTTTATGTTGTGTTGAGCTTAGTTTTGTAGCAATCCGTCAAGATGAGGATGGGTAATCATAATTTGATGAAAATGTTTTACACAACCCTATGTCTGCAGTGTAAATACACTTGGTTGGTTAATACAACTAATACCAGTACACAGTAACATTGGACATCAAAAATCCTTTAGATAAGGATTTCGATATGTTGCTTTTTCAGTGCACTACAGGATTTTCTTCACCTCATGGTGCTTGGGCACTAAACTGAAATACTTGCCACTAATTTATAAAATATATTTGCAACCTAAAAAAATACAATTGAAATGGTTTAAGTTTAAATATTTGCAATTTGTGTAGACCTTCTTTTTAAAATATGTTTATAAAAAAATTATTTCCTTCATTTTCTACAATCGAGAAAATCGTACAATTTCAGTTTGCACGCAAACTTTTCTGAATTTTCTATTTCAACATGAATACATTTTGGAATATTCCCAGCTAATAGTTTTCCAGCTCGTTCGATGTTTACAATATTGGTAGACGTGTTCGTGTGAACGTCCGGATGTTGAGAATTCTTGAATCACGCCGGCGGCTATTTCCAAGTTGGCGCCAGTAGCGCGAGTTGGTAGCCATTATGAGCCACCATGAGCGAATAGACTTCAGTATACGTGGCTACCACATGTGGGTTGTTTAAAACGAAGACATACACCGCATATGGATGAGTCCAAAAAAATGAAGGGAGTCAAAGACATAAGAAAATTTACTTTCACTGGCACTCAAGATGCCGCCATATTGAATCGGCAATTGCCATCCCGTGCAAATTGCTGCTACAAGTGGTCACTAGAGGCGCCAGGGGTGCTTAAATGTTAACGCACACGGTGTATATATATATAAACCATTATTTTTTTTAATAGAAAGTCATGTTTTGATAGTGCTCATTTGATGATCCTCTGCAGAAGAGAAATTTGTTCAGCATTCTAACCCTGGAGCTCTTTGAATGGTGAGGACCTCGAAAATATAGCGTCCTGAGATACCGGCTCGCTAGTTTCCCTTACGCACCCTGTGTGCCATAAATCAGAGTTTATTTATTTACATGTATTTTTCTTGTGGCCGGTATGAAAGCCCTAAGCGCACCAGATCCAGCGTGTACGGTTAACGGCTGCGCATCAATAGGACACATACACACGTTCAGAAATATGAACGGTCACCGCTCGTGGGAAGGCCGGTAGGTCTGAACAGCATTCATTCCAAAATAAAATCTAAAAAAAAAACAGTCAACAAAAATCGAACGAAAATTGTAGATTTAGTTTCACAGCCTATTCTAGTTTTGTCTTTCAATTTTACGCAATGGTTTATTGAACGACAACCAATCGTCCTGGAAAAATGTTTTCACATTGAGAATTCTTGTACTGATGTCATAAGCTGCTTTCCACCAATTCCGTGTCGCTATGCGCTCTGCGCTTTATTACTGTGCGTCTATCGTCTACCGTGACTGTAAACGGTAACGACGACGGAAATAACTGGTTGTGGTGCTACATCTACGAAATCTCTCAATTCACCGTTAGTACTCGTATTGCTTAGAAGGCTTAGTGGGTGACAATCTATTTAAAATATTTTTGTTGTTCTATCATCGACCTTCAACGAGCCCATCTTATTATTTGGGACGCCACCAGAAGGCACCAACAACTGAGCAGCTTATAACCACTTTGGTCACGTTTAAGGAAGTGCATAGGACGGCAATTCATTTTTAAACAATTCAAAAGAATAAAAATGGGGGTTGTGCCCGGGACAGACCGGACGAAAAGGACGAACGAGAGTTAACGATCTTCTTCCCATGCTGTGGCGGATTTAAGGGGCATGCCTGTATCTGCCTGCATGTATCTATTGTTAATTCAAAAGAAGCAAAACTAAATAATTTGGAAGATGTAGTAGCAAGCCAATCAAACATTTCCAAGCAGGTTCCACCCTGGCTTATGTGCTTACGTTAGTTCTGGAATCCTGCTGCCAAATGTGATTTAAGAAATACATTACAATTCAACGTAAAGTCACCCCTCCGCACAGCCCACATATGGTGGGATTGCCGACCCGAAATTCTTGTCACCACCCCATAGCAAGAGCCCAGGGCTCTCCGCACACATAAAAACCTTTTCAAAATCATTCATTTAAATTGTAGAACGTGGACTGGCGCAGCACTTAGGCCGTGTGGCACGGAGTTCAATGCCAATCACTCCCACCAGGTTTTAGTCACGTAGGCCCAGAGTTGGCACCCATCCCACTTCTCCAATGGAGAGAGAGAGAATGCGAGCGCCGAATAGTCACCTTTCGGTAGTCTGGCCTCGGCGCCTATGCAGGTCTGTATGCACGCACGACCGCCACGCCATGACGTCAAATGGAGGCAGTTGAAGTCCCGGAGCGAGTTGCACTTAAGCTGGGTCTATACCATGGAACATTTCAACAATTGAACTCTGTTTTTTCATTTGTCTGTTGTGGCACGCCGCCTCACAGAATATCACGATGCGCTCAAGCGCTAATAAATTTCAGCTGCATACAATAATTTCGTATAGTCATTTCAACTTATTGGTTTTCAGTTAATGGAAACTAAAGTGCATTCTGTAATTATGGCGACGTCCTTCGAACGAGCGATTATTTTCAGTTAGGAACCAGAGACAAGTTAAACGTCTCATT
>JAQGBY010008190.1:0-10927 GCA_034698785.1 Mycogona germanica
ATTTGAGACATTTTATGTCTCTTAATTTTTCCACATCTCAAAAGACAATAAATGTCTTACAAATGAGACATTTTTTTTAAAGTGTGATGAGAGGCACATTTTCACCAGTACCCCGGGATCGAATAATCGAAAGCCCGCGCCGGGAATCGAACCCTGGAATCGAATTCCACAAGCATTTGGGGAAATAAACTAACTTTTATTAATAGCACAAGATGAAAACCTACGTGAGCCATACTATTTTTTATAATATACTAGAGAAATATTTCGGTTCATCCGGCTGTCCCGGTCATGGCAGCGAAAGTATTTCCTAATTCTTTTAAAACTCTACAAAACGCTGTAAGAATCGTAAGATTCGTTGCAACACTGTAGTTGTAGAATCGTCACGTGCTATGACGTCCGAAGGTCTCGGTCGGGGAATCGAACCCGCGATCATGGGAATAACAGTTCAGACACGCTAAAGGCATATATGAAAACGCAACGCTTATAAATTCACACCCACACACACACACACTCGACCCCACAAATTGTTTCGGTGACATACGACGACTCTGGCGTATTTGTTTACACAAAAATCCTCCCCCGACTTTTTTGGGTCTGTATAAAAATTATTTAAATCAGTATTTACTATCTATTTACATAAATCGCTACCTTTTCTCTCTCTCATGCCTGTGTATTGGGGGCTGATACAGGTAGCGGCGTCATCCCACAAATCGGCTTTACTTCTTTGCATACCGAAAATCTAGAACGGCTTGCGAAGACGATATATGTACGAAGGGGATGAGGAGGAGGATGAGGAGCGATTCTGCTTTGATGTGAATCTCACCCCACCCCCACCCCCCTCCTCACCCTCCGTTGCATGCAGCTTGAACCGTAGGACTAGAGTAATTCCTATTTGGCGAGAGACTATTTCCTCGGAGGCAATTCCAGTTTCGTCACCGGCGGCGTGTAGCCAATTTTAAGGATGGAAAAAAATATCTCGGCGAAAAATCTCGCAGGATTTTCTGAAATATACATGTAAATCTATGCAAAAAAATATAGTCACTCTCATTTTGTTGCCGAAGTCTTTTTTTGTGTGTGTGTGTGTGCATTGGCGATATTGGCAGTTCGGTGATGCGATTTTCGTCGATGATTCCCCCTCTACCTAATCGGGCAACACAGTTGATCAAAAAAAGTTATTTTTTACTCGCGACATTTGTAAATAAAACGCTTCTATTATGGCGGAATGCATTGAACTCAAAATGCAATTTTGCAGGGGAGGCGCATGAACTTTTTTTATTTTTTATTTCGTTCATATATCTGAAAGGGTATTTTTTTTTGGTGGTCTGAAAAAAATTGAATGACTGCGTGCGTCACTCATCCCGGTGAGAGAGCATGCGGCGATTCGTGTGTCGCGTTGCCGATGAAATATTGGTACGTACAAGTTGCGGTTGTACTGGAATGGAAACGCCTTATTTTAATTCGTCTTTTTTTTCTCGAGGCAATCCGAGTATATTTAGCGACGCGTCGACAAAATCCAATTTGGCGTCAGGTCTTTCAGAATATTCAGAATGCGATATACAAGCAGTCGTTTGATCGCACCTCATCGCAAATCCGGTTTCTAATTCTCCACTCGTCTGAGTTCCGATTAAGGTTTAACCGAGCATATGAAACCGCATCCCGTCAGGACGAATGACAATTCTCTCGCGAGGTAAAAGGAAATCGGAAATCACGACAACTGCGTCATCTTCCAGACGGCAATACTTTTCTGAGAACACCCAGCTTAAAGCAAAACACACACGCTTGCTCAAAAATAATTCCTTCTTTAAAGCAGATATTGTGACATTACACGCGGGATGGTAATGTCACATTCACCGGTTCAATTCCCAGATAAGATTTCTGAAATATCTCGAAAGAGAAATCAAATGTTAACAGGCGATGCAGTTCCATTTGGGATCCTCACCATGTTGGGCTTGTGGGGAAGTTGAAATAGTTCAACGAAGAGCTGCGAGATTTGTTAACTGCAGATTTGGAAGAAGTGACAGTGTCACAGACATGCTGTTAAAACTGGGTTGGGAGACACTGGAAGATCGTAGGAGGGAGATCAGTTTAAGGTTGCTGCTCAGAATTCTGAAGGGGAATTGTAATGTTGATATCGGGGACTCTGGATGTGCCCAGCTCCTAATAGAAGTAGAAGAAGGGACCACACTAGAATGGTGAACGAGCTTCAATGTGCATCTGCGTCATATTCTAACTCCAATTTTCCTATTTTTCGACAGTGGAATGGCCTGACAGATCCCCAAATTTTAAAATAAATCCATTTCTGTCCCCAACTGGTCTTTCGACCCCCGCCACAGTCCCCTCTCTTGGGGACTGCTTGCGGCTAAAATTTGTAATTGTAAGGAAAAGAGAAAATCTCTAACCAGGGAGCAGAATGAGAGGGTCCTGGCGGGTGCTGCCCTGTGGTGGGCAAGTATGTTGCTGCCCCGTATGGCGAGTCAATCGCGCAATGCACCGGTCAGACCGTTTCAACCACCGCCATTCCATACATTCTGTAGCCGATCATACAGTAAAGGCTTCTGGAGCGGTTGAGCCCAAATCCAAAGACCAAAATCCGATGGTGGAGAATCCAAAGCAGTTGCATTAGGAGTGGCAACGATCGCGTGACGTCAGTGTTTACCGATTGGCTGAGCACGCACCCTGGTGGCACGCACACGGAGTCCGGTTCGTTCGTTCAATGTTTTAAATCGACACTGCCACGATGAATTAGATAGGAGCATATGCCCCCTCTATGCAATTATCGTGACCGTTGATAATCGAGCGAGTAGGGGCTTCACGGCCGAGCAGATATGTTGTCAGTGATTGCGAGCGTCGCAGGAGCAGCAGATTAACCGTATGTTAGTGCCGGCTCTGTGCAGGGTGCTCGAATATAAATAGAATGTAAATGCGCGATTGAAACTTAGGTTGAAACAAATTAAAATAGTATTTCGAACGTTTTTCATTTTAAAACTATGATAACAAATGTTAAAGTATGTGTTTTATTACAATCAACTGTAGTTAATCGAACTACAGGCGTTACGTACCCCTCATGGTGCTTAGGCACTATGTGGGATCGAAATATTCGTGAGTCGTTAATATTTCTTATATTGATAGTTACGTTGAAATATTGCAGTTAAATAACTTTGCGACTTGATTTATGCTAATGCAATTCACAATATTTTATGTCGTTCCAGACTATACGAAAAAATTCGAAAAACTCAGACACAAAAAAATAATTAAAAAAATTCCTTTGACATTCTCATAGTGAATTTGTATTCACTTATGCTTTGCTAACGCAGACGCTGAACAGAGTGTTACTGATTTGTGTACTGGTATGTATGCAGACTGTGTATAACAATTCCAGACATATTTTTCTTCATATTTCTAAGGTGCCCGCTTCATTTGTATTCTTATCTGTGATGCGAGTTTGAAAATTAGCATACCAGACAACAGTCTTGTAAACAAGAAATGGCTTATACGTGTAGTACAAGTTATACAGCATTTCACTTACGCATGAACTATTTTATTTATCGTAACGAAAACACGATTGAACAAATCACAAGTTATAATAAGTATGTATTTAATGATGATTATGTGAATTAGCATTAATACATTTTCGTTATTATACTTACGCTTTCTTAACCTTATCATGATCACTGAACTCTTTATTTGATGGCTTAGGAGTTTGCCTAGTTCGTCGCCGCTGAAAACGTTTTAAAATGGCCTGGGTATGCATTTTCGTCTTTCAAATCTGATTCTCATCCTCAGATTACGTCATCTACGCATGCGCAGAATCCCCAATTCCTCACATTCGATATTTTTGAGGGAAAAGTGTATTTTCGACATGATCCCCATTTTCTGTTTCTGAGGATTAGAAACAGAACGTATCTTATGATTTACACGCAAAATTGAGTTTTAAAAAATACTCAAATATTTTCGTTGCCATAACGGGGACGGCAGAGCGTATCAGGACATTTCTCTAGTTTTTTTTATACATCAAATACAAGAAAATGTTTCGGCTTATGTCGAAGTTCACATCTTGATCGAAGTTCATGAAACTACTGTCAAAAAAAGGCTACTATTTTGAGAATGTTTACATGATTGCGACCGGGGTGGCAACTCATTCCATATATGTTTGCAATTCCTCCGGGGACAACATGGTGATCGCATACCGCAAAAATCCGATTTCACCGCCACCACTGTCTCCATCCCCCTGCCTAACTCGACCGTCACCTTCTCGTCGACGCGATGCTGATCCCGTCACGCGCGCACGTCACTGCCGTCACGACAGGTTGACGGTTGGGGACGAAAAGTTACGTGGAAGGGCAAAATCGTGACCTCCATTCCTGCCTTCGTGCGAATGGTCCGCTATATACGTTGCTGCGACACACGTTTCACTCTCATCTCCCGATAGTGTATTGAGACTCTGTGTACAGTTTATTCGATTAGCATCGGCATCGATATAACATACTGAATTGAGTCGATCACCCTTTTGCATCAACATTTCCTGGTGCCCTCTGGTGGAGTTCCGAGTTATTTTTCGATAAGGATAACTAGCCGTCGTCCTTTGTCGTCAGTTGCAATGGTTCTCTGTTAGTTATCCTTATCGAATAATAAGAGAGTTTCTCGCCGACTCTGGTCGTCTTTTTCGTCCGTTGCTGTCCCGGAACAGCCCCGATTTCATTATGAATTCGTTATGAATTATGAAAAATTTTATTTTAATATATTTCAAGTACGACTTTGCTTCTTATCTACTTAATTTTTTTTAAAATAGAATGGTGCCGAAGCACGCACGTTGGTCAACGAGAAAATATTTTCAAATATCCACCATTACTGTAACTGTCGGATAATTTTTTTTTTTTTGCTAGTTCTATTTTGCTAGTTCTATCCTAGCAAGAAGGCTAGCTTCTCCATAATTACATTTTTTTAGTTGAAATCTTCCTTGAATTTGCTATTGAAAGATGGCCAAATCTAATACTAGTAATCCAAATGGACACTGTCTTTTTTGCGTCGAAAACGTTACACGTTTTGATGTCAGATGAAAGGAAAAATGAAATAGGATATCAATTAAACGCATCAAACCTTTAACAATTTAAACGCGCAAATTAGTTGACAATTAAAACTTCCTAATTATTAATAAATAGAAATAGGTTTTCATAAATAGAAATAATTAGGGAAATGTTAATATTTATATGTATACAGTCTGTATTCACCAGATCTGGCGAAAAGGAGGACACGCGACAACACAAATAAAGAAATCGTTTTGGGGTCTATTTTTTGGCGCCCTAGATATCTGAGAGCAAGCAATTGGGATAAACTAATTATTTATTTAAATGTATTTTGATCTTTTCTCTATACAGTCAAGTTGGTCTGACAATTTTTGGAGAAGTTAAAGCTGAGCTGTGAATTTTTCCCGAACGTCTGATTCCTTTGTAATTCTATGGGAGAAATAGACATTTTATTTTATCTAAGGGGCGTAGCATCGGTTTTCATATCATGCAACTTAATTCAGAATCCTAAAATTGTTGAAACTGCACATGACAATGTTATGTTGGTTAACAAAATAAAACATTTTTTAATTTTATTTCTTAATTCAATCGACACAAACATAGTAATTTTGAGTTTTAAAAGTGCGCATGAAGTGAATAACCACGCTTATACTAATGCGACGCTACTGAAACTTGGCGCGCCACCTGGTGCTTAATTGCGATTGTACGACTAAAAGACATTCCCTTCATTATTACAAACGGCAAACCAATTAAAAACAGCAACAACAATGGCCATCTTTAGAACACTGTTCAAATCGCAAGTGCGTAGCATCAGGGTAACCCCACTGTTCCAGGTTGGTTAGGGTAGCCGTACAGAATTTTTTGGGGTTTCAGTAAGCCATGTGCCTCTCACATAGTGCCTAAGCACTGAGAGGGGTACAGAATCTTCCTGTTGTGACCCGTCACTTTAGTGAATTAAAAAAAAAGTACACTGATTTCTTCAAAAGTTCAATCATATAGATTGAACTTTTTGCAGTGTAGAGGCGATTGAATGGCGGGATGTTTGAATGAGGTGTGGCTAATGACGTCACAAAAGCACAAATGAAAAACAATCTTCCACATCGTGATGCGCGATAGTTATACTTTGGCGAAACTCTTTAGCGAACTCTTTAGCGAAGTATCGATAGTTTAAGACTTATTAGAATATCACGTATTACTGTTTTACGATCCCGGGAGAATCCAGATCCTTCGGCTTAGGAGAAGATAAATGTTTTCCTGGCTTTCAAAATGTCATTGTATCATTATTTTAAATATCTATCCAATGTATGTTTATCGTGAACACGCCATCTTTTATGATAAACAAACTTGGGGATCCAATGAGGATGGAAAAATCCACGTGACCGCGTTCTGCACGTCCCCTGGTGGACGTCGTTCGAGATACGCATTCGAACAGTGTGGGCGTCATCATCACCATCGGGGTTTGTGGCGATATATAGGAAAATGAACTCTCGTAACCTCTTTCTCTTTCGCTCACTCGCTGGATCCGTCTTTTTGCACGTTGCTCTCCCTCATCGCCGTGCGGCGCTCCAGTCGTTCCAAACCCTCCACCAATTTTTGACCCACTGGATACAAATGGTAGAAACATTGACAGAACCAAATGAGATTATTGCCGCCGCGCACAATGTTCCACTCGGCGACGTTCTCCAATCGCCTATATATATATATACGTTCCCACACTTTGTTTCATTTGATGAACTAATTCTCTGAGGTCCTTTAACGATAGACTTCTATTTTCCTGGGCGACGTGCTCGGAGTATAGAGAGGCCCCCACCGAACGCGCGTCCTGGAACGTCCATACCTACGCGTGTTGCCACGTGTCAGTCCACTGGCAGCAACGAAAACGACGGTGGCGACGTTAACGGTTCCTTTCTAAACAGTTGTCTCCGACTTAGATTGGTATTTTTATTTCATTTTAAATGCGGCATTTTTTGGGTCTGATTATCTTTTCGGGATGTCTTATGCTCAAAATTCGCGTGACAGGAAACGAAAATGTAATTTATTATTTCTGTTTTAATACAAGCGATGTCTATTGTTTATATGGTACTGTTTAAATTCAGTCAAACAAAAATTGAGAAATATTTAGTACATGACCATTCTCCCGACGATATCTGAAGATAATCCATGATCGAATTATCATCCACAATTGGGATGGGGTCTCGGTGATGTAATGGTTTGCGTGTCGAGCGGTTATTCCCGTGATCGTGTGTTCGATTCCCGACCGAGACCTCTGGAATTTTTCGAGAGAGAGAAACTCCTACGCACGCCTTCCTTCGGAATGGAAGTAAAGCCGTGGGACCCGTGTCTGTACGATGTCAGGTACACGTTAAAGATCCCTACCTAGGTAGCTTATACTAAGCCTGGGCTAGGCAAAATTACCAGGTCGCCTCCTGGGGAGTTTTTAGGGCGAACACGTTGGTGGGCCTTCTTAACAAATATCTTAGAGACACCACATTGTCCTTAACTGGTCGTTCGACCCCCGTCATAGGCTCCATCCGGGGTTGCTTGTGAGTACATATTGTAATTGTAATTGAGTACATTGAGCAGAAGTAGGTGACATGTTGGCTGTGATCGGTTTACACCGAAAACGATCGTCTTCTTATTAAACGATCTTTTTCGGTGTAAACCGCGCTGCGCTTAAGAGATGAAGTTGGGCTCTTTTATTTTGGGCTTTCATTTGCTAGTTTTTATTTCGTCGCTATGACCAGCATAAAAAGTAATGCTGGCGATTTTTCCCAGATTATTGCATCGTGGCGCAGATGCATTTAGAGCCTATCGGGACAGCAACCGAGAGAAAGAGAATTGTTAACTTTGGTACCCTATAGGGTTTTGTTTACGCTCGTGTGTATGAAATTGGTTCGCCTTGTTCGCCCCCTAGTGTCTTTCTTCTCCGTGATCGCCCCGCTTTAGTATTAACAACGAGGGGCTTTTGGCGAGCGCGCGGTGGATTCGATTCGCGTTGTCATTCGTTGTACACCTGACAGGGGAATTTCTCGGGCTAGACGTCTTTCTGCAACAATTCCTCCATTTCTCTTCTATCCACTGGATATCGGACTGCTGACGATTTCCGTTCGGGCTTGGTCGAGCATGTTCGTGGTTATCAACGATCCTCGTTAACCGCCAAACAAATCTACCGATGACTGGTCATTTTTGAATTCCATTCTATGTAGCTCAGGAATGTCGCTGAAGAATATTTTCTTACGTGTTGATGGCGTTCCGATTGATATGAGGCTTCGAAAGCCCATTTTTAATTAGTTAAATTAGAGTTAGGAACCACCTACTTAATACACTGCGGGTGAGCTACCGATTACACGGCGTCTGCATGGCAAAAAAAGACAATTACACGAAGTTTACACGGGCTATTTCGAATCAGTCGATCAATGTAGAATTCGAATGATCTTCTTTAGATTTCAGTTTATGACTTTTCTTTTTATTTTATTTTTAAAAGATGATTTGCCAATTGTCGTGGAACTCGATTGATCGACTTCATATATCAGTGATGACCTTTATATCCTAGTTACACAGTAAGCATGCTTCAAGTTGTTTGATAAATTTCAATTGTGCTTGAGATTGGGTCAAGTTGTCTTTTGAGATCGTGATCATCGCGAACGATACAAATCACGATTCTTATTAAAAGTGGAACGCCCCGTCTCAAAAGAAAATTTAATTTTTTTTTTAGCACAATTGAGATGAACGAATTGTCATTCGAGAGTGCCTCGTGTTTTCCTGTCAAAGCACGGACGAACGTCACCAGCCGATTCTGTTCAATGTTTAAACGCACCTTACTAAGCATGCTTGGAATAAGTATACTTTTGCCTGTGTAACTAGGGTATTATATTTATAGAGGATAATTTTACTCGATTGATTTAGTTTTACATTCCAGTTGATCCATTTTGGTGTAGGATAATTCCAAAAATCACCTAATTGCGGATAACAACTTTTAGGAACTCGATCACATGACAGTTTCTTCAATATTAAACGACCAAATTCAACGAATCAATAAAAATTACTCGGCATTGCACGATCTATTTGAAATCAGTCAATCAATCTTCAAGTCTGTAGAACTGGAATGATCTACGTCTACTTTAGATTCCAATTGTAAATGAATCAACGAATTAATAAAAATACACGGCATTACACGGGAATTAAAAAAATACATGGAACGCTTCGGATTACACTTTATCCAGGCAATCGTGTGAAAGGTAGATCTCTAATTAGATCCCATATTGACGAAGACTGCCGTTTTAGTGGTCAGGTGGTGTGTTAACTGATGTGGTGCTTCCATTTTGAATTCGTTACGTCGGCTTTCCAATGGAGAAATGGTGCGCAGATCCTCAGCGGCCATCCGGTAGTCCATGTTGACTAAGTATGTTCTTGGAATGACTAAGCGAGATGCTACCTGATTTAGGTGCTTCAGAATCATCCTGAATTCGTCGAGTCAAGAGACCACCATTTATGTATGATTTGGGTCAACACTTGATAGTTGAGGTGGCGAACCTCACCTCCTGCCGCGTTCATGCACTGTTTGTTCTTTTCAAGTCGTGCTCCAGGCAAGGATCGCTTTCTTAGGTTCTAACCTGATCCCAGGCACGTTGCTGCGAGTCCTGAGTCCTGATGGGGCTTGCTCAATCAGTTTCACGCTCGAATAGACTCGCGAAGCTCCCCCCTTCCCCCGAAACCTGCGATAGACTGGCGTATTATTTCCCGGCTTTAATCTATCACGCGCGCATTTTCCGGCTTTAATCTATCACGTTTTTCGTGGAAACGCAAATCCGGGGAGGAGGAATCGTCGTCGTCGTCATCGTCGTCGTCGAAAGTTACTGCAGTTTCTCTCTGGTAGAGGTAGTAGGTATACGAGCTGGAAATATCAGATGGTATATATACGGTTTTGTTTCCGCGTACATCGAAATCCGCCAATCAGATGGCAGCGGCAATCGTCTGGGCCAGAGCAAATCAATGTGTCGGAGTTATTGTCGACCGGCGTCGAGCTGGAATTGAGTGAGTTAGTGTGAGGGCTTTTTACGTGCGTGTTCCATGTACCGGGCTCGTTCTGAACTGGAATCGCTGGAATTCACTGAAATGATAAACGAAATGTTTGATTTCAAGTGTTACTTCAGACAGGAAAACAGAGGCATTGGCATATTGAGATATTTTTTCATAGTTTCCGCTATATTATAAAACAGAAGTTATGGTGTCTGTTCGGGGAAATAACTTACGAACGGCTTAACGAAAATTAATGAAATTATATCAGCAGATAGTTCCATACATTAGTTGTCTAGGGACAAAATTTCAGATCTCGATTTTCAGTATTTCTTAATAAATTAGCCGTTTAAAGGTTTCTTAAAAATTAACTATTCGCCAGAAAAGTCAAATATAGCGTCTCCACTTGTCCGAAGTGGCGCTGTCGCTATCACGTGCTAACAATGCTGGCAGTCATCTTTCCATATTTTCTATTTGTAAATCGTTTAACACCTGAGATAGTTATTTAACAGATTCGGAATGAAATCATTTAGTGTTTTAGACGGATTAGGTATTTAAATTGTAAAACGTTTGGATAAACTATAAAATAAATTAAAAACCAGTGTTACGTCATTGCCATGACACGTGAGGGAACGGTGTTTTTAAATTTGTGAACAACATTTCGCTGAAATGACGGGGACTATCGAGGTAATTTCTATAATAATTCATATTTCCAGTTCTTGGAATTATCGTGTAACTGAATGTTTATTGTACAACTTCTTATACCTTTGATAAGATTGCCCCAGACTGATTTGTATTTTATTTGAAAATCCAATAATTTAAAGATTAAACTAATTTGTGTTTCGAATCTGCTTCGAAAACCAATAATTTAAAGATAATGCAAATTT
>JAQGBY010008191.1:0-10927 GCA_034698785.1 Mycogona germanica
ATTATTATAAAAGCGAGCTCGCCACTCGGTTCGTCTCCTTCATTCGGCCTGTCCCGAATTCACCATTTAATATATAACCATCCAGACGTCCTAACTAAAACCCCTCCTGATAAATCCTGATTCACCATTAAAACTCTTAAGACAACCTAGAGAAACACTCACTTTTACTACACTGTAGTGTTCCCTTAATAATTTAAAACTGACTTTGAATATAACAAGAGATACGATTGAATTTTTTAAAAGCAATTAAAAGCAAAAAGTTCAATCGCCTGAAGAACAATCTCTTTATATTAAGAGATTGTTTGTTGTTACAATATTTTAATATGCTAGAACCCGCCGGAAGCAAATTTGAAACTTATACGGGTTGATACAATTTTAAACATTTTTTTCATTTATTACAAAAATATAAGATGATTGCTTAGACTGCAATAAAGTCGGGAACAAGATCGTCGAGAAAAAACGTTTATATCTCATCTTCAGGAAAAATTAAAATTGTGTTTCGCAAATCTACAATTTTTTTAATTTTTCCTGAAGATCAGATATAAACGTTGTTTATCGACGATGTTGTTGCCGACTCTCGATTTCTACTATCGGCTTCATATCTACTATTTTGAATTACTCGAGTATGTTTAAGCGAGGGTCGGTTTCTCCAAGGGGGTACCCTAAGGAATTCTTGCATCCAGTGCCTTTTTTTTAGCTAAACAGCCAAGGCTCGGGTGAGCGGATTACTAATAGCAGGTGTCATTTTTAAGCGTCGCCGGCGGCAATCCATTGTTCCGCGCGCATCCAAAGCCGTCCATCCGTCAGTCCATCAGTAGTTCAAAGCCGTCCATCCGTCAGTAGTTCATCTCCGTGTGTCTAAACGTCAAGATTTCCTCTCCTTGAGATTCCGTCAGGGAACGGCGTCCTTCAACCCCCTTCCCCCCCCCTCCCCCTCCCCCACCGAGCATCATCATCACGGTAGTCTACCGCTAGATAATCCTTTCTGTCCTTAAACTTAGGCATTGAAAATCAGATGGCGTTTACTTTATTATTGTTATAGTGGCTTTTCCAGTCGTTCTATCTCTATCTCTCACACACACACACAATTAACCATGTAAGAGATGTGCCGACTCATGCGAGAAAATTGTTCATCGCGGGGACCCCCTTCCAGCAATGGACAATGAATACGAAGCTACTCTCCAGTTGGTGTAGGCCAACTATCGTGCGCGTCCTCTGACGGAAAATGTTTGCACTTCTGTTTGCTCATCCTGGAAAACGACGGATCCTTGGAAGTGAAGAGGCAATTTATTTTTTATGCGAAATGTCCTGCAGAGTGAGACATTAGCTAAATTTGAAAAGGAGCCGCCAAACTACTTTGTCGTTATTGTATTTTTAACCTATCTTAATTTTTCATGATCGAAATTTAAAAAGCATTCGCAGCATGTTGCACGAACTATTCAGACGTTTTGAGGGCCGTTGCTTTGGCATTCTAAAATGAAACCATGAGAGCCGGACGACCCGGACGTGGAGATCACTTAAGGGAGGGAGGGGGGGGATCAAATCTCTTTTAACATGAGAAAACTACTGATAAAGAAAAATGACTAGAAATAGTGAAATATGATGCAGAGCAGCGGCTTTCCGCCGTTTCTGAACTGGGAACAGCAATCACAAACCTTTAGTAACGATGCGGACCGTTACGTGATGTTCCAAAAAAGGAAATCTTAAGGTTTAATTAACTCTTTCTTGAACGCACCACTTTGAGATGGATTGGCACAGTAATTAAAGTGAATGACATGCAGGTAGTCTGGAAGATCATTATATTCGATGTTAATGCCTGGCTATAACTCTTGCTTTAGTGTGCTATTGTCGCGTTGGGAATTTGTTTTGTGGCCTCTTTGTATAAAGCGAAACAATTTGGCACGTCGAAATGGAAACACAGCTGCGCCAATGTGAACGCGGGGTACCATTTTCTTTCAAGTAGCAACTTGGGCTAGTTTCATACGCGTTTTGGGCTTTGTACTTTCGGAAAATAGATTTGACGGTTGCCAAACTCATTTCTACAAACATATTAGAATAGATATAATGAAATTCTAATAAATTAGAATTATATTATAATTTTTATATTGAAAATATTATTCTGGTAATAGTATGTGGTATGGTGTGCTTGGTTGGAACTGTTATCTGGTTTACTTGGTTGTCTCGTGAAATCGACGACGTCATGCTTTTGATGTGGAGACGCCATTTTTTAAGTTTGAAGCGAAAGGGAGATTAGATCAGAACAACCTAAACTTGTTCTTTATTTATTATGATATTTAATATTTCGATAGCTTTGTTGCGATTATGATAAGCGCGAGTCAGCCAGGGCATGACATAAAATAGAAAATAATCAATTTATCTAATACAAAATGCGATGTAGTTAACTTAAAAAAAACAACTATAAAATCAAAGAACTTTTCTTTCGGATTGTGCGCTCAAATCTTTTTGAATAATTTAAGATCTTTATTGGACGTGGCCTAACACGATATTCAGTTACGAATGTCATTGCCGATACAATTCAGTTATTAAACTCTTTTTTTTTCCGCTCGCCAACTAAAAAAAAACCACACCCATTACACACTATAACCTATTTAAACATAGAGTTGGATGCACTTCCGCTTCGGTGTGTCAACACATTAACATTATACCGTCTCATATTGTGTTAAATAGAGTTATTACGCCTTGTAGCCATAACGTTTGTCGTCGAAGGACGTTTCAGAAAGAAATGTTTTATTTTTCGTTTGCCGATTCAAAGCGCTCATAACCGTAAATCAACTGTAGGCACTTACCGATTTGTCTACGGAAACCGAAGGAAAACCGGACAAAGAGTAACTGCATTGCCGGATACACCTAACATTCCAGTTATATTATGGCATGTTATGCCTTGTGTAGCAGTTCCTTGTGTTAGTCATAACCGAGGAAATGACTTCAGTTACGCTTTTAGCTGTAAAAGGCTGCCGAATTCCAGGTCCCATAAATTATTAGTTTTGCGGCAAGAACATGTTTTATAGCAAAGCGCCCTGGGCGATTCTGCTCTGCACATAGAGCACAAGGAAATGTCCATATTCGACACTCTGGCAATTAATTCGCCACTCCCATTTCTTAAAAAAAATAATTATAGGCTTTTTACGGAAGAAGAGATCCAGGAAATTCGATCCATCCGCCTGTATGACATCATCATAAATGCTACTACCATTACGCCGGGAGATATCCAAGAAAATGTATTCTATTTCAACGAAGGTAGGATTCGTATTATTTATATTTCAACTGAATTCTTCTCTGGTAGTTTTCACTGATTACGGGATCGAATAAACGAGAGAACCCGCACCGGGGATTGAACCCCGGACTCTAAACCAACTCAGCTGCAATGGGTTGAACAAACACTATTCTGGTTGCTAAATTGGATACAAATTGAATATATTCATGGTTTGAATCTATACTCTGTACTATATAAAATATATATATATACAGAGTAATCGTAAAATGAATAGCAAACTGTTAACGAGTAACACAAAAGTTGTCTTTTCGTAATCTAAGAGTATAAATAATTTGTTCACTATATAATTATCTTTTACTGTTGGATTCTAATGTTTCTTTTAAATATCGCTATTATTTTTAGGCGATCCATGTCCGCAGCCCTACCAACTTAACAGCTCGATTCTGGAACCGTGTATGTACCTGAGCGGATTCGATTACTTCCAGGGCAACGAGGTCACTTACATCTACACTTGCTGCTTCTTGGCTTTCATCCCCATCGGTCAGTTTGGTCAAATTTCGCATTCAAATGAATTTTCAAAGTAAAAGCCACCCTTTAGTCCGGACAAATCCGGGATCTATGAGGGGTGGCACTACTAACAATTTAGAGTTTAAATTGGGTCAGAAAAGATCCCACTTAACTACTACAGGTTTTTAAGAAAGTTGAAATAATTAAATACAAATTATGAAGAAACATTGTCCTGGCATGGATTTTATTTACATTTCCACGTCCATTTTGAAAATTGATAAACTATGTTAAATATCGGAATGGGTGAATTCGGGACAGCACCGAATGGAAGACGAACGAGTGGCGAACTCACGAATTCACCCTTTCCTATTTACTATCGTATAGACGTCCTACAAAATCCTTCTATGATAATAAATATATTTCAATTTAAAAAAAATGAAAATACGCACGTATCCTGAGGCTAAGTTTTAAAATCCTTACATTATCAACACAAGTTGAATTGACGCCACTTTACCGGCTAAAAGTCCATGTTGCTATGAGAATATGGTGGCGTTCTTCAAATAAAAATTAAAAAAATTAAAATATATCCGGCATAAAATTTAAACTTTGTTTTGGTTTTTTTAAAGTATGTGCTGCGTTTGGGTATGGTGTCGTTAAACTTCAGAACCGTCGACGCCGTCGAATTAAACTCAAGCAGGAAGAGAACAACAATTCCAAAAATGTGGACAAAATGAGAGGTAAAAAAATCAAAGCAACGTTTTGAAATTATACGTTTGAAAAGGTATATTTGAATTTCTTCCAAACGTCACGCATTTCATTGCTTATAAATATCCCCTACAGTAAAAGAATGGCTGCATCAGAATCACAAGAGATTCGGCAATGTCAAATTTGGTCCCGACCAGGCATTGTACACTGTAAACCGAAAAGGAGAAAAGATGAGGAAAGTCGACTTCCGATGTGTCGACATTGTCATCTGCGAGGTGACCCAAGACTCCAGGAGAAGACCAATGGTTCTCATAAGACTGCCACGTGATCATGATTTGGTATGTTCGTCGTCTTAAATTTTTTTCTTATTGTATAATATAAAAAACACGCTCTATGCGTACTGTATGTGTCTATATTATCGGCTTTTAGAATTAAATAATCTTGAGAACTTAATTTTATATTGTTTTTTCATAGATTGGTTAAAAAACCGATTTTTTTCTTATTTAACTTTTTTTCTTTTCAATTTAACGATTTTGATTGAGTTGCACTTAGTTTAAAACTTGATGCTGAAGAAGAGAGTGGAGTTGGAGGTGCGATTCCTCCACCAGAACATTTTGTAAAATTACTAAACGTAAATATTAAATGAAATTTATTGTCTATTTATTGCCAGGTACTCGAATTTGAATCGGTTCAGTACTGTAAGAAGTTCTTGCAAAAGTTCGAGAATTTTCTTCAGATCAACGGAAAGACGTTGGACAAGAAGCCGACCTATCGGGAACAGATGCTCGACAATGCGGAGACCAGGGAACGCAGACAGAAGAGGCTCGAACACTTTTTTCGAGAAGCCTATGCCCTGGTAAACAAATCAACTAGAACCCAAATGGAACACAGAAACGTTTTCAAAAGCAGTTTTTTGATTTCTTAAAACTTAATCAAAATTTTGATTTACCCCGTTCATTCCATCCAGACTTTCGGATTGAAACCAGGCGAGAAACGTCGTCAGTCCGACCTTACCGGTGACGTCATCATGGTGATGCGTACGTCACTGTCGAAGCGGGAGTTCGCGGAGGCCCTGGGCATGAAACCGGACTCTGTCTTTGTCAAACAGATGTTCAACTGCGTGGACAAGGATGGCGACGGTCTCATTAGTTTCCAGGAGTTCCTGGATACGGTGGTTCTCTTCTCCAAAGGTTGTCAATTTATATTTCTTTATCGCCTTATGTCGCGCTCTGCTTTTTTATGGTTTTTATTGGAACTTTCCAGGGGTAAGCCCAAATCATCCTTTTTCCGCCTAACTCAATAACTGTTAATATTTTGAAAATTATTTTTAGAACTGAGGTGTAATAAATTGTCAAAGTATTTTATTGAATTCACTATTATTTCGACTAAGTTAGACAAATAAAATCGAATACTGGAAGATCCAAGAACGCGTGTAAATCAGTCTGTGCGCGTAGCTAAGAGTGATGAGATCGGTTAGGAGAACGATAGGTATCGGAGCATCGATATCCCACTGGGTATCGATGCTGAGGCGGGAAGTTTTAATTTTTAAAAATTAAACTGCTGCCCCTACAAAACAATAAAAGTTTGAATTTGTCATTACCCGTCCCAGATCAAACATTTGCACACTTAGCCTGTTTTTGTGTCATAGTAAAAATTATGTTGGGACACTTGTTACAAAATGTTCGTCGTCTTTTTTAGGTAAAACTGAAGACAAACTTCGGATCATCTTTGATATGTGCGACTATGATGGAAACGGAGTAATTGACAAAAAGGAATTGTCTGATATTATTCGGTAAGATATGGTTCTATTCTGACTGATATTTGCAGGCAAAGTAGAAGTTTTTCGAGCTAGCAACTTGCAATGTGAGATTGATAAATTCGGAAAACTGGTAAACAAAATTAATGGATGAGTGGTTTTAGTTAGGACGTCTGGATGATATATATATATATTAAATGGTGACTCCTGGTCTTCAACTCCGGGGGGAAACTCTATATTTTTCGCAATTACCAGTTCTAATTAAAATAATAGTAAAAATATTATTATAAAAGCGAGCTCGCCACTCGGTTCGTCTCCTTCATTCGGCCTGTCCCGAATTCACCATTTAATAAATAAATAAAATTAATTTAATTTAATCACCATTTGTGTCAATTGACAGCACACGTACCCCTCGCATAACCCCCTAAGCACCAAGAGGGGTACGGAAACGCCTGTAGTGCAGAGACTACGGTGATGTAAAATAAATTAATAAACGCATTGTTATTGCCGATCCAAACCGTATGCGTATAGATCGTTGGTGGACATCGCAAAGACCAACTCTCTGACCGAGCAGCAAGAGAATGAACTGATCGAGGGCATGTTTGCCGCGGCCGGTCTGGAGGAACGAGATGTGCTCACCTACGAAGACTTCAAGCTCATGATGAAAGAGTACAAGGGAGACTTCATCGCCATCGGCCTCGACTGCAAAGGTAACGAAAAAGCGCGTACAATAAATACGAGGCTGTCATGACGACCTCGTGAGATGTGCAAATTTTGTCCTAGTCTTCCTGTGAATTATTATACTCTGTGACTTTGGCTGTTTTTAAATATATGTTCTTGTTTTATTGCTCAAAGCTTTCTTAAATTTTTTATCTTCTCTTAGGTGCCAAACAAAACTTTCTGGATACTTCAACAAATATTGCTAGGTACGAAACTTACTGTATTTTTTATTAAATGGAATGCGCCCAGGCATAGTATTAAAACTATGTACAGGTACAGCCCACTAATTAAATAAAATTATATGGTGAAATTTTTTATTTTATTTCCTTTATTTTATTTCAAGGTTAATTAGTTATTCAGTTAGATATTAATCAAACCGGGAAATTGCGAACTTAATGTGTTCTTGTATTAATAAATAATTATTTCTTAATAACTATTGTAGAATGACGAGTTTCCATATCGGCACTACCCTGGAGCCACGGAAGTCCTATTTGCACAAGAAATACGACGCGTGGGTCACCTTCCTGGAGGAGAACAGACAGCATATTTTCTATTTATTCATTTTCTACGTGATCACCATCGCCCTGTTCGTCGAACGGTTCATGCGTACGGAACAAAACTATTTTTAATATTTTCTAAACCTTTAGTTGAATAAGAAGAATGATTTTTTAATCTCTAATGGCGAGAAGTTATACCCAAGAAAGTAGTTTGGCACTAATTGGTGTTACAATGGCAACGTAAACTTTGGAGAAGGGTGGCTATATCGTTTTAATGTTTCTAATACGTGTTTTTGTTTTGTACTTTAGGTGGTTTTTATTCTAATTCTGATTCCAATTTTAAAGTGATCAAAATAATTGTATTAATTCGTCGTAGCTCAGTTGGTTTAGCGACTGACAGGCTCGGCGGTCTCGGGTTCGATTCCCGGCGCGGGCTCGCGAAAATTTCGATCCCGGGGTATTGGTCATAGTGCCTAAGCACCATGAGGGGGACGTAACGCCTGTAGTGCGGTTGACTACAGTTGATTGGGCAAAAAAGTGTTCAAATTGCTGTGATGGGGTCGATTTTCTGATGACACGCTCTGACCTTTGTATCCGTTTGCGCAGATTACAGTTACCTGGCCGAGCACACTGATCTACGTCACGTGATGGGCATCGGAATCGCCATCACTCGTGGCTCGGCGGCCGCTCTCTCCTTCTGCTACTCCCTACTCTTGCTCACCATGTGTCGCAATCTGACCACCAAACTGCGCGAGATCTCTATACATCAGTACATCCCCCTGGATGCCTACATACCGTTCCACAAGATTGTGGCCTGTACTGCTCTCGTCTTCTCAAGTAAGGAACAAATCAAGTCGCTCAGGGTCACCTTTTTCGCCAACTATGATAAAAAGTTTTTGATAGCCATATATTTTGCTACAACATATATATTTATTTACACAATATCTGAAAATGAAATGTAGGTATTTATTACTGCATTATGTGGTGCGCTTGTACGATTAACATGGCGAAGATGCGTTATTGGCGTGCTAGAAAACTTGAAACTGGTGAGACCAACTCGTGTATTTGGCTGACGTTTTCATATTGACCATTACGTTCTAGTCGTTCACACAATCGGTCATCTGGTCAATTTTTACCACGTCTCCACTCAACCCGTGGAGCACCTTCGCTGTCTGACTAAGGAAGTTCACTTCACGTCAGATTCCAAACCGACATTGTCCTTCTGGCTTTTCCAAACGCTTACCGGTACGTAGTTAATAAAATCGAATAAAATGATCATTATTTCAAATTAACGATTTAAAAATATAACCAATAAAATATAAAAGTTTTTACAAGAAATATAATATGGGTCGTTCTTTTGTGAGCATGTTTAAATTTTAAAATTTTCTCTTGTATTTCTTCTTTTTAAATTATGTTTCTTGTACTCAATTGAAGGTATAACTGGAGTCCTTCTGTGCATCGTGATGTCAATCATCTTCATTTTTGCTCATCCGCGAATCCGACAGAAAGCTTTTAAATATTTCTGGAACGCCCATAGCCTCTATGTCGTACTTTACATTTTGTGCCTCATTCACGGATTGCAGCGCCTGACCGGGGTGAGATTTAGAAAGCATTGACATGGAAAGGAGCATTTTCTAATTGTTTACCAATGTAAAATAAAACACTTTTATTGTCATTTTTCAGACTCCACGATTTTGGCTGTTCTTCATTGGTCCTGGCATTGTATTCACCCTTGATAAAGTCGTAAGTCTACGGACCAAATACATGGAACTAGATATCATCGAGACTGAGCTACTGCCATCTGGTTAGTCATTAAAAACTTACCGAATTTATATTAAATAAACCTTAAAAAGACTTGTAAAAATTGCCCCTAAAGCCAGGCAATCAATAATGCTCCAATAACCAAATGAGTTCTGATAATCTTGCATTTTTTTTCTGACGTTTCCCTGTCACAAACAAAATAAAATGATGGGTAGTCCAGACTCTACGTGCTTTGAACCTTTTTATTGTTCCCTGTCGCATTCAAGGCTCAAGAGACGCTGCCCCGTGCGTTGGCAATCACTCATAATTTTCTTGTATTGCGTGACAGTTCTTTTACGGGGTGTTTCAAGGGTGGCTTAGCTGGTGGCAAGTCTGTTGGGAGATTCGCTGTTTTTGTTCAGTTTGTTACGATGATGCTTAATAGTTTTTTTAAAAGATTAATTTTTTATTATTTACAATCGTAATATGTTCAAAATAAATTCTATACTATCAATTCCATTATTAACTGTTCAATTGTTTAACTCCCAAGATGTGATCAGGCTAAAGTACTACCGTCCACCCAACCTCAAGTATCTGTCCGGTCAATGGGTTCGGCTGTCGTGTACCGCGTTCAAAACCCAGGAGTATCATTCATTCACGCTGACCTCTGCGCCCCACGAGAACTTCTTGTCCGTCCACATCAAGGCGCAGGGTCCATGGACGTGGAAGCTGAGAAACTACTTTGATCCGAACAACTTTAACGACGAAGAGCAACTGCCAAAAGTAAGTTTAACCATTTTGAAAATATTGAATGCCGATATTTCGGATTTCGCAATGCCGGACTGAATAAAAAGGAAGCTTGATCCTACGTGAAAAATGATATTGTTATAGTTGAAGCTCCAGGAAAATAATATTTTTGCTGCACAGCAATATTTCCAAATTTCTGAGATATGCTATATGTTTCTTTCGAGGTTTTATGTGAATTGATTGAAATTAATTGAAAAGCATTCTATTCGTCCTGACATCGCAAATTGGTTAGAACTTACAATTTCGTACAACTATTCAGAAAAATGGCAGAAAACCTTATTTAACTTAGAGAAGTTAAGAGACTTAGAGAAGCTATTTTCCAATGAACTTTGATACCTGATAAGTATTTTGGCATACTTTGTTAAAGCTTTTGAAAAGCATCTGAAATAATTTAAAACCAAAAGACTAAATCGCTAAAATATTTTTAATTCCAGCAAATCCGAATCGAAGGGCCGTACGGTGGCGGCAACCAGGACTGGTACAAGTTCGAGGTGGCCGTGATGATTGGTGGTGGCATCGGAGTCACGCCCTACGCGTCCATTCTCAACGATCTCGTTTTCGGAACGTCCACCAATCGCTATTCAGGAGTGGCCTGCAAAAAGGTCGGTCTATTTATACGAACAAAATTATTATTATCCACTTATTATATACCCATTATATACCCATGGCATAACGTTTGATCAAAACCGCACGCAAAAAAAATATTTTTTTATGCTTCGGAGCGTTAGTTGTCAAAAATAATGTGAATAGAACGTCTGGAATATCTATATATATAAAAATGAATGTATGTGAGTATGTATGTAAGTATGTGTGTCTTTATAGACTCGAAAACTACTGGACCGATTTCGATGATTTTTTTTAAAACATTGGTTGTTAAGGAAAGAAAAATGTCTAGACATCATCAGATCGCTATCAGATCGCTATCGATCATCAGATCGCATCAACCGCGATCCCCAAACC